>CABFVX010006365.1:22667-40701 GCA_902151425.1 Timema shepardi
CCCCCCAGCATTATTATTTTCAACACACATATTTAAGAATCATATAGACTACCATAAAATATGAGTAACTATCGACATTTTTATGGGGAATAAATAAAATTTTCAAAATAAAATATAGCCTATGTTACTCGATGATAATGTAGCTTTATATTGGTGAAAGAATTTTTTAAATCGGTCCAGTAGTTTTTGAGTTTATCCATTACAAACAAAACAAAAATCAAATCTTACCTCTTTATAATATTGGTGTAGATATACTATTGAGATTTAACATGATAAGTCTGGAAAACCTTAAATGCAGGTCAAATATTCCTTTAGCAGAAAGGTGTTTGACTATAAAAGCATCAGATTTGTTTTTTATTTGAAGTATTTAACGTGCACCTTTAGAGCCAACTGATTACATCAGCATACGATTTATAAACTAATCTATTTATAACAAACACATCATCAAGACCCCCGGCCGTTAACTCATCACTTTTAAAGGGGAAACCCACCTTTCACCAATGATACGAGTATATTTTTAACCATGCCGGTAATAAAACACGGAACCCTTTGCTCAGTAGGAAAACACGCTACTGATTTAGCTAAGGGGGTCAACTACAAATTATTTTAATATTTGAAAATATCATTCCTATTTATGTATGTTAGTTAAAATATACATAAAGTAATATTATAATGGTTCAACCCGCCTCGGTGGCGTAGTTGGCTAACGCGCTAGTCGTGTCGAGCTCGACTGCTGAGGACGGGGAGATCGAGGTTTAATCTCGGTTGGGTGGACTGGGGAGGCTTTTCCTAAATGGTTTTCCACTCTCCCTCCACGCGTATGCGGGTTCACTTCCTCTAATTGAACCTTCCCAATTCCTAATCCATTTGCGTAATTAGTACTTAAAGCGTATAACCCGAACGGATAGTAAGACGCGGTGCTAAATAATAATAGTAATAATAATAATATAATGGTTCAAGGCCAAATGCAAAAGAAAAAAAGAAAAATAACGAAAGTTATATTTTCTTGGTTGTAGCCTAAAAGTCGCTTTGCTTGTAGAAATACTTAGAATTCTAAAATCTGAAACATCCACCATCATCCATATTAATGATCACGTGTACTAGTCTGGTTTGCTGTGGTGACGGGGAAGGTCGAAGTTCCAATCCAGGCTGAGTGTATTGAACATTTTTTCCTGAACTGTTTTTTAGCTCCACTCCACTCAAATGTTATG
This sequence comes from Timema shepardi, assembly GCA_902151425.1. Taxonomy (NCBI): domain Eukaryota; kingdom Metazoa; phylum Arthropoda; class Insecta; order Phasmatodea; family Timematidae; genus Timema; species Timema shepardi. The sequence goes on from CABFVX010006365.1 coordinate 23,879, forward strand.
GAAATTAAATAAAAATATATTTAATTTAGGCGTGCGAAAATTTATTTTTGAAATATTAATTTATACGTGTTATTTCAGATATTAGTTTTTCTGAAGCGATAATTATTCAATGATAATTGCTAAATAAGGTAAATAAATTGCATATCAAAATCATTCTTCCTTTGCACTAATGATTCACATATGTTTGTATTTAACAAAAAAAATGTACTACCTCATCTTAAGTTAAGTCAGTAGAGAATATGTCTATTGAATTTGTTTTGATTTAAAGCATTGCTATAGAAAACACAAAATATTTAGATTGATTTAATAGCTCAGCTATTATATTTATTAGTTACGGTTACAGCTGAATATAAATAACATATTCCTTAAATTAAAAAATTATACCTGGACACGGCAATTGAATCCAGTACCTTTTGCTTACTACGCTAATGCATTCATTACTGATCTATCCATGAATCGTTCCGTTTCCAGGGTCATTCTTCACTCATATTCGAAGGCAAAATCTGTGATGGACGTATAGAAATCATCATCTAAAAATGTGTGATCAATTAAGGTCACGAGCTATCAGATAACTCAGCCATTATTGACTCGGTAGTTGGCTTTTTGCTGCCAATTGTACAATTATAATTGTACGAGTCCACATATCATGATGGATTAAACATCTAAGCTATCATATTTGTTATTTACAGTTACAGCTGCATCTAAATAATATATTTTTAAAATTGACACAAAATCGGGACTATTCTTGGATAGCTCAGTAGTAAGAACATTGGTGTAGTAAGTCAAAGATCCCGGGTTTGAATCCCATGTCCCGATATAATTATTAAATTTAAATAAATACAAATTATTTTGTTCAATTAGGGAATTTCCAGTTAAAGTTGTGGATTTAGGGCTATGCGACTGTAGTGTTCTGTTCTATAAGCACTTTAGTTTTTAAGTCGTGGGTTAATTTAATAATCTGAAAATTGAAAAATAACACCTGGACACGGGAATCGAACCCGGGACCTTCGACCGGGTTCGATTCCCGCGTCCAGGTGTCATTTTTCAATTTTCATAATATGATATCTAAGTGGTGCTATCCTCACTAAAATGCATAGATGATAGCTTCGGCTATCTGATTTATTAATTTAATAAGCCTATGTATGTGCATCATTTGCACGTTATATTCTATTACAAATTATATAACAACGAAAATACCGTTAAAAGATTCATATTGATCTGATACGTTAAAACTAAAACTGCATTTTTCGACTGAGATATAAAATAAATAGTCCTGTAAATAAATGAACCCTTTTTACCTATTAGAAGTTATAAGGAACACGATTCAATTTACTTTTAGAGTAGGTTAAAGTAGGTAATCATTATTTATTAACACAGCTTTCAAAAAAGGACATGTCAAATAGTAAGATACTGATAGCTAAGAAGGATATTTTAGACGTGAAGTAGAGCTGAAAAATAGATATAAGATTCTATCCAGGTTTGAGACAAGCTGTAATATGAAAGGGCATATTTACACTAGAGACATGTTCGAAAGACTTACAAGAAATAATCTTAAGTGCTTGGAGTCCATTCCGCACATTTCTATGACCACGATAAAGTTTTATCTGTTCTCAAACCTCTGCCCTCGCTTATTAAATCTCTTTTATGAGGCTTGCATCACGCATCTCGCTAAGCTATCTTTATGACATTATTTAGGAACGTATTTAATGTTGTATCAAGAGGAAAAAGAGTTAAAATATACTCAATAACTTCATCCACACCGGTGGAAAAACAAACTGGATGTCATGATCCTCTGGTACGCTGGTAATTCAGAGGCAAAAATTTGATTCCTACCCGTGGGGTACTAAATATGTGTTTACATAGGTATTTTTTCACTGTCTCTCCATTAGAATGCTAATACATTTCCTCTTTATTATAACTTTATATTACTTGGTAGTCATCTGTAAGCTGTATTGGTGTGAAGCTAATAGGGAATATTGGTTGGAAAAATAATTATCTAGTTCATATTAGGTGTTAGCTTGGCGTATGAAATTCGAGGGAGATGAGAGATTAGTGATAAAGGAAAGAGGTAATTGTAGACAGAAGAATAGCTTGAAGATATTAAGACATTGTGCAAAAAAAAAAAAAGTTGCTTGTGTTAGTGTAGAGATCTGGTTGTTAGGGAGTGGGGATTATATACGCTTAATAGAAGCATTGATTAATTAATTGTAGCTAATCAATCGGTGCATCAAGTATCTAACAGCATAAAATCGATTATTTCGACACATTTAGAGGTCCAAGTTCATATAATGAATCAATTATTTTTTCCAATTTTTTTATTTATTTTTTAGCACCACGTTTACTACCTGTTCAAGTTATACTCCTATGTACTAATTACACTAATATGTTAAGGATTAGGAAGGCTTAGTTTAGATTAAGTGCACCCGCACTTGCGTAGAGGGAGAGTGAAAAACCATTTATGAAAACCACTTTTCAGTGCACCCAACCAGTATCGAACCACGATCTCCCCGTCGTTGGTAGTCTAGTCCAACACGAGAGTAGTGCCTTAAACCACCGAAGCGGGCTACAAATGTATTAAATAATCGAATCAAATAATCGGTTTGGAGATGCACTTTCTATACCGAGTGATTATATCACTACACGCCTTAATTTAGATTCATAACAGACACAACACTCAGTCCCCGGACGGTAATTTATCACTGTGAGAAGGGAAACCCACATTTCATTGATTAAAATATGTTTGGCAATGCCGAGAATTGAACCCGGCAGACACGCTACCGAATAACTTAGGGTGTCGGACTATGAGGGTTATTAGAGACTTAACTTTAAGTGTAGGGATGGAAAGGGTAACGCAGAGGAAATGCACCTGCACTAGCGTGAATAAGGGTTGAATGAACCTTAGTAATAAATCACATTTAGAAAAGCACCCCCAGTGTATCTGACCAAAATTCGAACCATCGCCAGTACTCCGGTCTATGATGAGCTTGACGCCAGAGGCCGTGTGACCATAGGTGCGTGATAGTACTCTGTTATTTAAAAATGTATTAACCGCAGATAATATATAAACCCAAACTATAAGTACTAAAAACAAAATTCAATAGGTAGGCCTAAAAAAAATTAAAAATTATTTAATTCTGTATTACTTCTTCAAATAATTTGTTGAAAAAACAATAGAATATCACAATATATTACTTAGTTTATTTGTTACTTATAAGTAGCTTATACAACTGAATATTTAATTCCTCTAGCCTCTTCCAGAGATACATTTTTTCCTAATTAAAACATTTCTTCAGAGATTATCGTAGAACTAGACATGGATTTTAGTCTGGTACTTTTTTCACCATAGCTTAGTGCCCGTTAAGATTATAAGCCTAAATTAACATAGCAATTTGGATAGGGGTAAGGAAGGTTAAGTTTTTAGACGAAATATACCTGCATTTGCGTGGAAAAAAGAGTGGTAAACTATTTGAGGAAAAAACGCTTTGCGCTACACCCAACTGGGATCCGTACCATGATCTCCTAACTACCCGCAATCCGGTCCAACATGAGAATGATACCTTAGAGTTTAGACCAAGAGGTATAAATTTTAATTTTGTCTGTACTTTAAAATATGGTAAAGTTTAATCTACTTGTATTCCTATTTACAGACTATTTCATCAATAATAGAATTCAAACCCACTTCTGTGGGTGGATGCATGGTCTAAGGCGTAACTCTTGCAACAGATTAGACTGCCGATGACGGGGAGATCGGGGTTCGAGCCAGGTCCGATGTACTTAGAATGTTTTTTATCCTAAATACCTTTCCATTCTCGCTCCACTCAAATGCGGGTACATTTCCTCTAAATTGATTTTAAACCCCTAACACATTAGCGTAATTAATACATAGGCGTATAACCCGAATCGTTATATTGTCAACTAAAGAAACTGAAAATAAACGTAACGAAAATAACCCTGTGGACTAAAATAATAATTATTTAATGTAAACGAGTTGATACAAAGCCTCTGCTAAACAATAAATTGCGTTACAACCATCACAGTTGTATTGGTATAGTTAATTACAAGAATGCACTCATCCACATGATAGCAATCTGGTGTTCATTATAGAATGAGCGCAAATAGTAAAAACCACAATGGTTATTACAGACAACGTCAAAAAATAAAAATAAAACCATTAACGTTTATCTGAAATGGAAACATTACAAATGTATGTATGACAATGACAAAGTCAAGTTTGGATTTACGTAACGATTTGTGGTTGTCAGTGAGATGATAATTAGGAGATTAATATTGTATGCATGGATATTACTTTTTAGTTCTTTAATTAGGTTTAACACGTAAGCTATTAATGGCCTAATCTAATATGTGGTGATTGATAGAATCGTTTGTAGAGGAAATGGGAAAGCTACATTTATAAATCTCATCTGTTAAAGTCCTGTTCCAAATCCAAATCCTGTTTTTGCATTGACTAAATAAGTAATATATTTTTTTCTTCAAGATATTTTTTCTAACTAAATATATTATATTTAAATTAGGCCCATGTGTTCAAGATTTACAGAAAACTTAAGTCAATGAGTAATTTTTTTTAAATATATAGTTGTATTTTTAAAGAAACTTTTTAAGGCATTTTTTTAAATTAAAAGTTTTTTTAATTTATTAGTAAATAGATTTAAATATAGCATATTAACTTTACCGTAAATTTAATTAAGAGACTATGTGGTTATTTGAGATACTATTTTCCGTGGACTCAATCAATTAAAGCCCCTTGGGGGAGGGGGGGAGGGTTCTTAGAACATACGCTTACTAAACAAACAATGAACAATCAAGTCTGATGTTCCTACTGAACCTAGAATCTCAGGCCCCGCTGACAATGGAGATGACTGTGTACTTCTGTTAATTGAATTGATTCCGCGTCTATATAATCTAACTGAAAAATCGACACGTTAGCTATTGTCAAATAATGTTTTATGGTTTGATTCAAGTAAATGGATATTATTCAATCACTTTAAGTAAATTTTTCATCCATTTAATATAAGAAAAAACACTTGTAAATATTCAAGAAAAATTAAGAAATAAATGTGTATTTTACTAAGTATTCCAAGAGTGATACCAATAAACCAAACGAAGTTTGCTTGTAAAAGGCGTTTAGTAATAACGTGTGTTGGCAAATTAGGATAGTTTAATCATTTTGATCATATTATGGAATTAAAGGACTAAAATATGTCAATAATCAATAAATTCACTAATATATATATATATAGTTATTGAATATCATAAATGGAATTTTATGTTTCGAAACTGAATATAAATCTAATAAAAGTTAAGTTAGTAGAAATTATACTTGCGCTGTATGTAAATTCTCAACAAGAAAATATGTATATTTTGCTGTAGGATTTTCCAATAATCCATTAATCCTAGATGAATTCAGCCTTTAGCAATCACATCTGGTTCCCATGATCCTTTACTGACACTTGACGTCACCTCCCATCTCCCCTACAGAAATTCAAGTCACCAATTTCTATGCATGTATTAAATGGAATTCGGTGTCAATTCCTTGATATGTGGCGAGTTTAACACGGTGTCGTGCATTACACTGGATATCACCTCCGAGGGAACTGCAGGCTATATTTAGAAAAGCTTTACTACCTACCCGCCTCGGTGGCGTAGTTGGCTAACGCGCTTGTCGTGTTGAGCTCTACTGCTGAGGACGGGGGGGAGATCGAGGTTCGAATCTCGGTTGGGTGAATTGGGGGTGGTTTTTCCTAAATGGTTTTCCATTCTCCTTCCACACAAATGCGGGTTCACTTCATCTAATTAAACCTTCGCAATTCCCAATCCATTAGAGTAATTAGTACTTAAAGCGTATAACCCGGACGGGTAGTAAGACACGGTGCTAAATAAATAATTCGCTCTACCTCCATTAACTGTTGCCAACTTTCCTTGCTTTCAGTTGATATACCTAAGGGAGAAGAGTTTAGTTGAAATCCTTATTTTAGTGAACAATACGTCCCGAGGGTGACAAGTAAATGATAGCAAAATACAGGATGGCGCAGCATTTATCTGCCATTTTGACATGCGCAGAACTCTGACTGCCCTAAAGTAGTATTTTTTTTAGCATTGCGTCTTACTACCCATTCGGGCAATACGCTTAATTACTGATTACGTTAATGAATTAGTAATTGGGTAGGCTGAATAAAGATGAAGTGAACCCGCATTTGCGTAGAAAGAGAGTGGAACACAATTTAGGAAAAACCATCCAAGATTCGAATCTTGATCTCCTCGTCCTCGGCAGTCTAGCTCAACACGAAACTAGCGTGTTAGCCAACTACGCCACCAAGGTGGGTCTGAAGTAGTATTAACGTGGGTATGGCATAAATGAGCAGCTAGAGACACCATTTTAGTCAACATTAAACTTTAGGAAGCTGCTACATCATACTTTTGCTATGTTTACTGTTTTTTTCTTATTTTCGAAAATTGTGATTCTGTAGACGTGACGCATTGAAAATGTAGACAATATTTCAACATCAAGCGACATGAGCACTCTCCAGACTGACATACCATAACTAATTGGGTGCATCACAGCTTCTGCAGCAGGTGAGAAGCTTGAGGGCGGTACGAGAACCGTACAGATGACGGAAAGTATCGAATGCTTAAGTATTGCTATACAACGAAGTCCCAAGTGAACAACACGTATACATGCTCTGGATCTTCATCTGTCAAGAATGTCACTGGGTCGGATGTTGCACACATACCTGAATTTTCACCCATACAAGCTTCGGGTTATGCATAAACTACCACGATTATGCTGCAAGAAAGACTTTTTGTTATAAATATATTCATTTTGTGAGATACCAGCCATATCTCAACTAGCGATTGATACTGTCGGACGAAACACACTTTGAATTGTGTGGCAATATAAACAAACATAACCTGAGATACTCGAGTCAAACTAATCCTCAAGAAACCTCAAAAGATACCGGTTCGGTGCGGAATTTCAGCATTTCTAGATTGTTGGTCCCTACTTTTTTTTTAAGATAAAATGGCCGTAGAGCTACTGTGACATCAAATCACCATGTTTAATGATTTTGTATTTCCAGAACTATACAATCATGATAATGTCCTAGCTTTAATCTACTTTCCACAATATGGAGCAACAACACACCCCGTCTATGAACACACTAAGGCCCTTCTTCCACCGAGAAGACCAAAACCAAGCGACTATTTGCCTACGATCAAGCAACAAATCACCGAATCAACTTTTGCACTAAATAATATTTCGCTTATCCATCGAGGCGACTACGACTAGAGCGCTAGGCGAAAGTTGCTGGAAACCAAATTGGTTGGTTGCCAGGTGCTCAGTAGCCTGTAGGTAATTGAAGCGTGCACTTAGGAAAGAGCTCAAGCCATGTTATTATTTTCATTTGTGTGAGCTTAAAATCACATCAATTCCCGTTTTTTTCCCTGCCATTTTTCACTTTTTGGGGACAAAATGCCATGGACATTGACAAAGAAAGACCAAACAGTAAATTTGAACTTTGGTCTTGAGGTAGAGAGAGCACTTCAAAAATGTTCCAGCTCATCCTATACGTTCGCTTATATAACTTCTATGTACTGGATGACGTAAGCAATGACATAATCATATTCCTCCAAGTGTTGCTACATTTTATTCCCCTTACACTGTTAAGAAAGGTGTTTGTACCGAGGTTTCTATTTCTCTTTGGGGACATTTTTTGGCCGTCTCGATCATCCAACCTGATGACTTGTAATTATTTTCCCATTTGGGGATATTTGTAAAAAAAAAAACGGTATTTGCAACACTACCAGCAGAATTTGACATGTTAAAGTGGAGGATTAGGGATTAAATTAAGGCCTTACTGGCAGCCACATATATGCGCGTCATTGAAAAACAAGCGCGTGATTGCATCAATTGAGATGGAAGGCATTTAAAAGGGGAAATTTTCAAAAAATTGACTATTTTGTTTTTAAATTGTGTCAAATGGCAAATATATATATATAATTTTTCAATATTTTTAATACAGTTAATTTATAAATAAAAACACAATTAATGTTTGAATAAAGTGTATGATCGCTGCAACATCCTGTATAGTTTAGATCGGACATTGTGTAAAGCCTATTCGAAAAACATTTACTTGTCACAATAACAAAAAAAAATCGGAATGAACGTATTGTTAAATTTTAATCATTTTCTTTCAACCTTTTTGTGCACAAAACTTTACTTATAATTAATAAACATTAAGGGTGACCTGGTGGATTAGGGGTAAAGTGTCGGACGTTTGTGCTGGGGGGTCCGGGGTTCAATCCTCGGTCTCGGCACAGATTTATCTGATTACCAAACTTTTCCTTCACCACTGACAAGAAGTGTATTAATCACAACTTGTGAATGTGTGGAATTCCAGGCCTCCACCGAGGTTCGGATTCCACGTTAAACTGTAGCTCCTTCATTTCATATCACAATCACACTACCATTGCAAATTTGTGTAAGTGCGTATAATCCGAATGGGTAGTAAGACGTGGTGATAATAATAATAATAATAAACATTAAGAACTAGGCCTAATATGAAATGTTGATTATTAACACACAACTTATAAAAATAATCCACAAAATGTTATCACTCCGTAGCTATTCGCCCACAAACCAAAAGTATTTAGGTTTATATAATAAATATAAATTTAATCAATACTACCCTATTTGGTGGCCGCATGGTCTAAAGCACTACTCTTGCAATAGACTAGACTACCAATACTGCCAATGTGCCCCGAGGGTGATTTTTATAAATTGTTTCCCAATCTATTTCTATGCAAATCCAGGTACACTTCCTTTAAATTAAGCCCTTCCTCATCCTTAGCACATCATCATAATTATTATATATGTGTATAACCTGACCAGGCAGTAAGACGCGGTGTTAGATAATAATTAAGGCTGTATTTAACCTTATTTTACCTTTTTAAGAAACCATACCACCTCTTTCAAAGTCAACCTCAGGGAATTTAGGGTAACGTGCTCGCCTCAGGACCCAATGTTCGTGGGTTCAAACCCATCTGGGGACCATGGATTTTTCTTGAGCGATAAAAATCCCTAGTACAACTTCCTTCGGAGTGGAGGTAAAGCCGTCGGTCCTATGTCGATTGTGTCATGTAAAAATAACTTTCCTGGACAAACAAGTAGGCTCTTTCACTATCGCTCATAGAAATTCTCGTTTGTTTATATAATTAGTCGGTTCAGAAAGTTCACGTTAAATACCTCAAATAAATAAAATATTGTGTAAAAAGCTCTCTCAAACCCTGGGCTGCCCGGGTATTACCTATTACCCATAACAAACAATCTGCCATTAATATCTTATAAAAGGGAGCTATGATACCCTTGCAAGGGTATTATAGTTCAAAATTAATGAGGCATCAGAATAACAAAGCTTTGTACTACTTCCTTTACCTCAAATAATCTCTGTTGATAACGCCTGTAAACTTATCTAGGGCAAAATTAAGCCGGAAATGGTAAGAATGCATTAATATAACTAGTAAAAATTATTGTTTGGCTAACTTTAAATAGATAGTTTAAAACAGATTATTAATCAACATAATAACTGATTCGTTTTGGCCTGGATAGGCTTATTTAAATTTGGGGTTGTCTTGTTAAAATAATTAAAATAATTTTGTTAAGATAGTTAAGTGTGTTTTATATGTATCAGAATATTAGTCTGAGTTTGAAAAAATCTAATGCGTTTTAAATTTCAAATATCATTTACAAAATATTTACCTAGATTTTGCACAGCATATGATTTTTACTATAATTTTAAAATATATTTCTGTAATATGACATATTTCCCTTTTAACTTATCAACTTAAATACGATAATTAGATTAATTATGTTTTTTTTCAGTCTAACGTGACAGTTGCAAATATTTATCTTACAAATATTTGAGCATGGAAATTGTCCGATGCTATTTTAGGTATAAAAAATAATTAAAAGTCAAAAGATTTAATAAAATATGATTTTATAAATCTTGCTAAACTTTCTAAAGTTATTTTTAATGAAATATGTTTGCATGTTTTATTCAAAATAATTTATACTACATGTATTACAATTTAAATATTCTTCCTATAAAATGTAGCACTTCTAATGGGTTTATATCTATATAATAGTGATATCTTGAAGCAGGCATGTCAAACTAACGGCTCACAGGCTGCATGTGGCTCTATCTATCATCATTTGGTGCGGCCCACGGACTTTTGACAAACCATCATGCAACTCGATACTATCCTTCTTATAAACATCGAGGAAATAAAACATTTTGTAATGGGATTTTTAAGAATTTGGTATGCGAGGTTGGTGAACCAAATGTGTACTCTTTCTTCGACATGGATCAATTCCAAAATATTGTTTAAATGGATCACCAAATATTTGTAATATTTAGAGTTAAATACGTTTATTAACCAATATTTCCTCTCGTGAAATGAATCCAATCCCTTCAAAAGATTATGGATTACGGACAAACACTCACCAGTCAACAGTTAATATAAAAATGACAGTGGCATTATAGTTAAATCCCAACATTAACACAATGTTGAAATTACAAGATTTAAAATTTTAGGCTTAGTATAACCGTTTTATTATAACAAGATGTCAACTTTAATGGTCTTGGTGTAAAGGGGTAGCCTCAGGACTCTTTGTTCGTGGGTTCAAAGCCAGCCGAGATCGATATGGTTTTCTTGAGCGATAAAAATCCGTAACTCAACTTCCTTCGAAGAGAAAATAATGCCGCCTGTCTCATTTTGACTGTGGCATGTCAAAGAACCCTGGAAGTTATGTTAAAATACCTTTCCCCGGCAAAATTGGTAGACCCTTTTACTCTCGCTCATAAAATGTTAGCGTGTAAAGCAATGGGAAACCACCACACCTAGTGATATCCGCTAGTACATGGGATGTATACCAGATGGTGCAGGCTGCACTAAACAGCTGAGCGTATTCCCAGCTACGAATGGATTGAAATCACATCAAATCAACCTTCGGGTTGTTGATCTACGAAGAAAAATAATAGCAATATACTAAGTTGGGATTCATTATACTTAAGTAAGTGAAACAATTTATTTTATTAATGTGGCTCATCAGTATTTTTAATATTCAACGTGGCCCTTATGATCAAACGAGTTTGATACGCCTGCTCTAAAGGAAGTGTATGTCATATAAATAAAATAGATTGTGTATTTGTGTGTTTTTGTGTATGCACTGTACACGCGAGAACACCAAAACAAAGAAACACAGAAACCTTAGACTTGACATGCGTATTTGGAGGACACTGAGGGTATACCCCTCAGGCGTTTTTTTAAAACATAAATTGCGAGACAAACTTCTTAAACCACGTGAACAGCGCTTAATTTCTATGAATAGAATATACTATTGAATGTAGTACCCATTTGTTTTTATATAACTTGCTCACCAAGGATAAATCTTACCAATATCAACTTAAAGACTTAAAATTAAAGGAGAAATTTCCACCAATGATACAAAGAGAAATTATATTTGGCTTTGATTGGTTCTTTCTTATCCTAACTAGTAGATACAAATTTTATTTTATTTTACATTAAATAATTATATATCCATATATTCCATTAAATGACCTTTTATCTATAACTTAATGGTTTAGACCTCAACACCACCAGTGCGGATAGCTCCAAAACCAAGAAACCTATAAAGATAGATCCTATCATACTTATTTCATGAAACCCAAGGGTCTGAACTTTGGTATATTTACTTTTGCATGGACATAAGTACTTAGGTTAACATATGTTTGGGCTTTTACAAAATATCTCAAGCATGAAGACTTAAACGGCGTGATAACTTGTGCGGTTAGCTCCAAAACCGGGTACAAAAAAAAAAACAGAAACTTGGTATAAATTACTTAGGATTACTGGTAGAACTGCAATTCGGAAACTATTTTAACTTTTATAAATGTAAATATATATTTATGTAGATACAATTATATACATTGCGTGGTTGATGCCTATGACTGCGTAAGTTCCAGTGTGAATAACTTCATTAAAAAAGTAAACGTAGAAATCTTAGACTTTACATATACGTACAACGGGAAAATTGAGTTGCCTACATTGTTCTATTGTTTTATAAATATTTTATATATATTGCAAACCTAAAGTTGTAAATCGTGTTTATTTTGTGATTTCGATAAAGTATTCTATATTGTTTTCTGTCAGTATATGCTGTTTAATTTAATAATAATTTGTTTTCAACCTAGTCAACACTGGGCACCTGCAGTTAAAGTGTAATTCAATAAAATTATTACTTTTAAATTTTGAACGATATGTTTTTTGCCAACATCAAGGTTTTCCTTTTAAAATGTTTTTCAATTTAAACACCTTATTAGTGTAGGCCTATAGTAGTGTGTGTTTTTTCTAAATATATAAAATGTATACTGAGTTTAATATATATTGCTTAATATGTATTGAGGTGTTTTTTTTTCTTTAACTATAAATCTTTTCCCCTTCTCGCCAATTCAAATAAATTTCATCTGTTGCCTAGTCCAATAGTTTAAATAGGGGAATATCCCAAAGGTAAGACGCATTTATTACAAATTTAACTATCTAAAAACTAGCATAAATATAAAATCAACTAAATAAATGTTGACACTAATCTCTTTTTACAACTTATTTATAAATATTTAAATACTTCGATAATTTAGACAACCAGTATTAAAACATAAACTAACAGTAATATGTTTATCAAAAACTAGTATCTATTATGTGAAGAAGACTTTGTACTTATGAAGACTTAAGAAATACAAATAATCATAAGGAGTAGCTATCTAGTACTTAAATCCAAGGATATTGAATAGTTTGTTGATAGTATTTTTTACAGCTGCTGCAAACATTACTTAGTATTACGTGAGTGTCACATTTTTTCCTTTAAACCCTAATTTATTTTGACACCTAGTTTTGCACTTAACTATACAGTGCTCTCAAGCTTGTTACTCTAAATAGATATCAAAACTTTTCTTTTATCATGTTTGTGATCAATTTGACAAAATAAAGTTTTAAGTTGACTCCAAACTTATCTTACTTCTTGTTAGTAATCACCGTCTTTTTTTAAAAAAAACTCTAGATAGCTCTAAGGTTTAAAAAGAGTAATTTGACTGACTTTTTTACAAATAAAAAACTCTTAGTGCTGATTTAACCGTGAATCTTCAAAACGCATAATGCTACCAAAAGTTGTATAAATTAAAAATTTTCTTTGGAAAAGGCGGCGAAGAGTGATTTAACCTGGACTCTCTGAACTGACTGAGTATATAAGCACGTGACTTACAAACTAACTTCATTCTATAACAGACACAACAACCTGTTTCCCAAACGTTAATCTTGTATAAATTATGGAATAAATGGCATATAAATTTTCAAATGACACATTTTTATAAATAAGTATTATTTTATGGAGTTAATATATATTTTGGAAACCAGTAATTATTAGTCTAGTTATCCCTAAATACAAACAGAGGTGGATTTATAGCCATACACTGTAAACAGTAGACTCAGAAGTAGACTTTCATACAATTTAGAAGCCCCAAAATTCCCTTCCAAATAATATTCACATTAATTAGCATAATGTTAGTTAAATATCATTTAAATACACTTCCACCCTTTCAGTAATTATTTTTTTGACATATGTATCAATAAACGTGGCCCTCTCCCCCCCTCCCCTTCCCCCCAAAAAAAGTGTAGGTCTCCAACGGAATCTAAATCCACCACCAAATAATATGCTCCAAACAACGCAGAGATTACCCAACTCTCAACAACTTTTAAGATATAGACAGATATTATATGCATTATTATGATATAAATACTCATGTAAATACAAGATTTCATAAACTAGATAATACAAATAATAATAATTATTATTAGTAGTAGTAGTATTAGTAGTAGTAGTAGTAGTAGTACCATTGTAATTAGTAGTAGCGTATAAACTGACTGTATGGTAAGACGTGAGGCCAAAAAAATAATTAGTTGTGTCAAATTATAGCTCATATGTAAAAAAACTCAATAATATTATATAATGTTCTCATTTACTAAGTTTACAGTATCGTAAAAAGTACCGTACGACTTATATTAATAAAATTAAATAATCATTCGTTTATAAATAATTATGTTAATTATTAAAAATTGAATGTTAACATTACATTTAATTATAAACCCACTTCAATGGCCACGTGGCTACTCTTGAAGTAGGCTAGACTGCCAATGACGGGGATATCGAGGTTCGAATCTCGGTCAGGTATACTGAGGGTGGTTTTTTTAAAAAAAATAATCCACTCTTCTTCCACGTAAATGCAAGTCCACGTCCTATTAATATAGCCTTCCTATTCCCTAAAACCATTAGCGTAATTAGTAAATAAGCGTATAGACCGAAATGGTAGTCAGCCGGGGTGCTAAAACAGATTAAAATAAAATGAGTATTTTATATATATTTTAAAGTGACGATAGTATCGTGATCAATAGTTGAATTATATGATAACCTAAACTTAACTAATTCGTTATCAAAATGCCCATTAGCTCATATTTATAATTTATTACACACTACATAATTATTACTTACTACACTATTCTATTTTTGTAACAATATTCTCGTAAAGTTTTGACTCTTTATTTATTTAAATTTAAATTTTTCTTTAAGCAATGACGACCCCAAATGGACAGGTAATTTAAAATTCTACTCATTGACACGCAATAAAAGGATAGCTATGGTAGAAGTTAATAGAATGCGATTTCTTACATTTATCCTTACATAAATTAGATTCTGGCCTCAAAAATGAGGTCAAGTGGTCACAGAGCTACTGAAGAGTTCTTTAAACCAGAGCAACAACTGTATATATCGATGGTTACCAACCTGGGTGGGTGGCTTGGAGAAATTTGGAAATAACTTCTCTAAAAACGATAAAAAAATTAAATATATTTTTAACTTAAATCACTTTTACAAAGTAATTAAAAAACATATTTCTAGCAGTATTGACAATATTGCCTACGAGCTGTAATAAATTCGAAGACCAGCCAAAAGTGTGCTTGCGTGTACAGTAGAGCGTCACAAATCCGGAGCGTCACAAATCCGGATCGGCGGTGAGAGCAAGTAAGGGAGGTAGTGGAAGGTGTCCTTGAGAGTTCAACGTCTTAAAAATTTTGCTTCAAAACTAGATTCGGAAGAAAGTTCACAGAAAAGAAAAACCACAAAAAAAGCAAAAAAACAGTGCATTGGAAGATGCTATGCACATTTGGGTTACGCAGAGGAGAAGTTTAGGTGAGCCTATTTCTGGTCCACTCATTTGTGAAAGGGCGATCCAAATGAATGAAAAACTTGGCAGTCCTACAGATTTCAAAGCTAGTTCGGGTTGGCTGAAGAATTTTAAAATGAGCCACGAGATTAGAGAACTGTATGTCCAAGGTGAAATATTATCTGCTGATAATGCTGCCGCAATGATATTTAGGGAAAAATTTATTAGCATGACAATTGAGGAGGGCTACACAAGAGATGATGTTTACAACGCTGACGAAACTGGGCTAAATTGGCTTTCCCTACCCCGGAAGTCATTGGCTTCTCGTAGAGAAAAATCCGCTCCTGGCTTCAAGGTCGCAAAGAAAAAGAGTGACAGCAATGGTTTGTGCTAACGCAAGTGGTTCTCACGCTTTTTATCTGTTGTTTATCGGAAAAAGTAAAAAGCCACGATGCTTTAAGTACATTAAAACCTTACCTGTAGTTTACAGGTCACAAAAAACCAATGGATGGATGCAGCAATTTTTACCGAATGGTACAAAGATATTTTCATTCCCAGTGTTAAAAAAACATAGGAAACAAAACAACAAAGAAGGCAAGATGGTCCTCATAATTGACAATGCCCCAACTCCCCCCGGCCTTGATGTCTTGAACAAAATAGATGATAATATTCAAGTCATGTTCCTGCCTCCAAATGTAACCTCCATACTACAACCGATGGACCAGTGGATCATAGAAAAAATGAAAAGAATTTATAGAAAACAGATGCTTCGTCGGCTCTTGCTAGCTGAAAGAGACGAAGAAAGTGTGCTGCAGTTTGTGAAAAACCTACAGTCTAAAGGAAGTCATTTAGATGGTAGCTGATGCCTGGGGATCTCTCACTGACGACAGCTTAAAAAAGGCCTGGAAAAAATTGTGGCCAATCCCCGAAACATCAAATCAAGGACAAGATGAGGCAAACTCTCAAACTCCATCGGACGCCAACACTCCTACTGACGCCGAAGTTGTGACTCTATTCCAGACATTGCCTGGATTTGAACATTGCGATGAACTTGACGCAAGGGAGTGATTTTAAAGTGATGGCAATGATCCTGGTTATCAGCATTTGAATGATGACGAAATAGTTCATCAGGTAATTGAGGACATTGATAATGGAAGCAATGCAAAAGAGAGTGACGACGATGAAGAAATGGATGCTGAAGAAGCTGCCCGGTCCTTCACACTCAGACGCCTATGAAGCATTCCAGACAGATATGAACTGGTTAGAGAGGCAACCTGAGGGGACAGCGACACAACTCGTACTTCAGACTGAGAGACGTGGCTGCAAAGAAACGTACGTCAAGTCTTGTACAAAAAACAATTAAGTACTTTTTTACCCAGTAAGTTTCCATTAATTACTGAAGATTCTTGTGTTTTTTTCTAAAAAGTATTCTAGAGTTACTAATCTAAATTAAATAATGTACATGTTCTTATTCAATATACTTTATTAAAATATTTTGTGTACTGTATTTTTCGAACCCTTCAGCCTCTATTTTGCAAT
>CABFVX010006366.1:16843-27752 GCA_902151425.1 Timema shepardi
ACGCTAATGTGTAATGGTAGGGTGATTGTGAGATGAAATGGAGGACCTACAGTTTAACGTGGAATCCGAACCACGGTGGAGGCCTGGCATTCCCCACATTCACAAGATGTCTTGTCAGAGGTGAAGGAAGGGTTTGGTAATCAGATAAATCTGTGCCGAGACCAAGGATTGAACCCCTAGACCGCCAGCACAAAAGTCTGACACCTTACCCCTAGACCGCCAGGTCACTGTTATATTAAACCATCTTAAAACGAACTCAACGTCACAGATCAAGTTAATATCGTTACCCCCCCCCCCCTCTTACCACCATCCGTCTGGCCCACGCTGACCAGTCAGCCCACAGGAGGGTGGGGAGTATGACAGTTGTACTATAGAAGTTGCTGATGTATGGCTGGACCAGGAGAACATGCCATTATTCCATCGTAGAAAGAGAGAGAAAGAAATGTATATAAATAATGATAAAATTGTGATAAAAGTCAGTGCTTTCATTTTACAAGTAAGTTACTTCTCGACGTGAAAAACAACGTTGCAAGTGAGTTGAACACATGTTGCAACCTATTCTTGTCGCGGTCTGTTCAGAGAACCAGCGTGGCGCGGTGTGGATCTCCACAGGTAACAGGGAAACTGACACTATTGGCGACTATTGCAGTACAGCTCTTATATAGCGTGCAGTTACATGGTTCTACCTGTTTGAGACGTAGGGACAATGTGTATATTATAAACTGATCAAGTTATACAATGTATGGACTTTATGGAAATACATTTGAACTTTGGACTATACCTATAATTGGTTTATTATTGAGCTTATTATTAGCACCGCGTCTTACTACCCGTTCGGGTTATACGCACTTACGCTAATGTGTAATGGTAGGGTGATTGGGAGATGGAATGGAGGACCTACAGTTTAACGTGGAATCCGAACCACGGTGGAGGCCTGGCATTCCCCACATTCACAAGATGTCTTGTCAGAGGTGAAGGAAGGGTTTGGTAATCAGATAAATCTGTGCCGGGACCGAGGATTGAANATCAAAAGTAAAAAATGTTTATAACAATACAAATATTCATGCTTTATTTTAAATAATTCAAAAGCTATATTACGTTTACTGGCGGCCGGGGTTCAATCCTCGGTCCCGGCACAGATTTATCTGATTACCAAACCCTTTCCTTCACCTCTGACAAGACATCTTGTGAATGTGGGGAATGCCAGGCCTCCACCGTGGTTCGGATCCCACGTTAAACTGTAGGTCCTCCATTTCATCTCACAATCACCCTACCATTACACATTAGCGTAAGTGCGTATAACCCGAACGGGTAGTAAGACACGGTGGTGATAATAATAATATATTACGTTTACAAGTTTTCTAAACGTCGTGTAAAATATAGCCATTTCATACCTTGCAGGCGTCGCTCGTGGCTTTTACTACAAACCGACATAAAAATATTGTCTTTCAATCACGATTGGAACGAGACGTGTGATTTGATTTATTTGGAAACTTGTTAAACTGAGATATAATGTTAGTTTTCATATTTTGTAAGAAAAAAAAAGTTAGATTTTTTTAAATGTAGCTTTTATTGCTTTCACTAGATGCATCAGTGAATGTAATGTAATATAGCATGTTTCTTCATTTTAAAGCTACAAAATGGCAGCTACAGTAGCCCCATGGCTTCTTTGGTGCTGACTGGCAGCTCACAGCTGACTTCTGACAGTCTACATTTAGGTATGTAGCTAAATTTTGATTGTCAGAAGTGACAGCTGCTAAACACGTGTTTTTGCAGATCATATGGTTCAGCGTAGGGATACATAATTTGGTCTGGTAACTTTTCAAAGCCTTCACCTGTCAGCTGTGAGCTATCAGTCAGCACCAAAGAAGCCATGGGGCTACTGTAGTGTGTCGTGACACTATATACTTTATGATATTGTTGATATAAAGGTTAGTTAAACGTAGTTTTATTCAATATTAATTTATAAAATGAAATAACAGAAAAATATTCAAAATCTGTAAGATACTTATTTTCCAGAGAATTTAATGGCTTTCAATCAAAGAATTGAGTAATTAATGTGAAATTTAATCTGGTTCTTGTCTTAAAAGTTGAATAATTAATGAGAAATGTAATCTGGGTCTTGTCTTAAAAGTTGAGTAATTAATGAGAAATATAATCTGGGTCTTGTCTTAAAAGTTGAGTAATTAATGAGAAATGTAATCTTGGTCTTGTCTTTAAGAGGACATACACGCATTTCTTGTTCAACTGAGAGGTCTTTCTGGGCATGAGTATTTCCGAATCTACCGTTATTTCAACAACTTGCACGTTCAGTTTGCTGCAAGAATAAAAAAAACTGTTGAGAAGCACTAAACTAAGCTATAATTATTACCTGTCATGCCAGGAGAGGCAAGAAAATTAAATAAATACCTCTCTTATTTAAAAATGGTAAATACATTTCTCTAATTTATTTTAAATAGAAAGTTTAACTACTATAACAGAATAAAAACAAAATCTAGTTTGTCTAGCGTTCTACAACAAAGTTAAATCATCCGTCAAAACACTCCACAACTTAGACTGAACCTCTAAAACTAAATAAGAGCATCATGAATAATAAAATATTCTCTAATAAAAATAATAAATGTCCAGAGATGTTCATTCTTTCTGGCCAGAAGCAAGGCTAACAAACAAACAGCTAAGAGTTGTTAATAAACTAATAATGGCTGCTTCTCATCCAACCGGCCCGTCCGCTGTATCTTATTCAGATATAACATGTTGGAGAAGACATGAGAAGATCAGGTGGACAGACAGGGTGACAAATGAACAAGTCCTAAGAAGAGTGGGTGAGAAGATCAGGTGGACAGACAGGGGGAACTAATGGAGAAGTCCTAAGAAGAGTGGGTGAGAAGAGAACCATAGGAGGAACTGTCTTCATGACGTCACAGAAGGAAAGGTTGAGGGAAAGAGGAGCTTGGAAGGAGGAGGATTCAAATACTGGATGACTTGAAGGAAAGAAGAACATTCTGGGAGCTGAAGAAGGAGACAGAGGACAGGACACATTGGAGGTCTAAGTTCACGGACAAAAGAAATGGGCTTGCTAAAGACAAAATCCCTAATAAACTAATAATAACAATAATATGTTGTTTCCTCTGGTGGTATGATTAAATAAATTTAAATTGTGGGCTGTTTCTTCAGTTTGTCAGGTTTTTTAAAAATTAAATTGTAGATCTAAATAAGGCTTCCTTCTAGTCTTTAAGATTTGACTGACCACGTGATGTCTCTGACAGTTTCGTATATTAAATCTAAAATATGTAGCCGAACGTTAGAGACTGTGATATTATACACACACATTAATGATGGATATTTCTCGAAATGTGGCCATTTCCGGTTTTATTATTTTGTTACCAAAGTGCTCAAACGGACAAAGAGTATAATAAGTCTCCATTTGACTATCTGTTTACCTAAAATAGGACTCGATTAAATACCTGTATTTAGTTCAATGCTGTGCAGGAATTAAGGGTGAAATGCAAGTGTAAGGGTTGTTTGTATGGAGGGTTACTATCAGAGGGAGGTAAGCTAGCGGTCGAGCAGTTTGACCTACTCATTAATTACAAAACAACTACGCACAAACTTATAATATTCACTAGTGACTTATAGATTTGATATTAAAATATATTTTGGTTGTGGTTGTCAAAATTGACGGTACATGTCAAGCCTAAGTAATTGCCCTAAAAAAAATTTAACCAAGTCAAGCTTTTTGAAATTATGCTAGACTTCAAACCTAGTGGACCCTATGAAAAAACAAATAAAAAATAAATTTTAAATTATTAACCTTACATTGACTTATTTATTAAAAAAACAACAGGACAGTCAATTTATTAAAATAAATAATATTTTGTATTGCTATTTACAATAAAGATTGGTGCTGAGAGGGAGAGTATGTTACTTTTTGTTATTATTGTTTTATTTTCTCGTCGTACTTTTAAATCTAATTTATAATTTCATGTGGTGGAAAGAGAATGAATGTCTAAATATTTATTGATGCTAGTTATTCGTGGTCTATATGAAGAATGTCACTTTAAATAATTGAGCTTCTCTATCATAGAATAAAAACGCCAAATATTACATGGTTTATTTGAAAAAATGTATAATAATAATAATAATAGTTATTATTTTATATCTGTAACGGCAGATGTCGAGTTTGGCCTCTGTTACTTTCAACATTTAGAGAACAAGAAGGTGTTATTTAATATGATTACTATAAGGTGACCTGGCGGTCTAGGGGTAAGGTGTCAGACTTCTGTGCTGGGGGCCGGGGTTCAATCCTCGGTCCCGGCACAGATTTATCTGATTACCAAACCCTTCCTTCACCTCTGACAAGACATCTTGTGAATGTGGGGAATGCCAGGCCTCCCACGGTGGTTCGGATTCCACGTTAAACTGTAGGTCCTCCATTTCATCTCACAATCACCCTACCATCACACATTAGCGTAAGTGCGTATAACCCGAACGGGTAGTAAGACGCGGTGCTAATAATAATAATAATACTATATTTGTTAAGCTTTCCTAAAAAAAGAACTGCTATTTTTAACAATGGTCTTTATCTCCAAGTCCCAGCGTTGATAATAAAATGAAATACTTATTTCTGTCTCAAAACGATTTCATTGCTCAATTATTTAATGTACGATTGAGAATATTTTCTATGCACACAATAATATTACGGTACACGGAGATGTAGACCAATGCGTGAGATGCCAGATATTTTATGATTCGCAATTGGTTTGTTGGGGCAGCGCTATTATATCATTAGAGTCATTATTTGACCTACCTCAATGCTATTAACTACTGAACTGAAAGTATTTAGGTGCATTCTAACGTAGAGGTTTTTTTTTTCCAACTAACAACCATAATAATTATTTAAACGGTATTTTTTTGTTTCGTTTCATCTCAGCTCCCCAACAACGTCTGTTCTCTCACGTGAAAGTAATATCAAAGCCCATCCTTCTTTTACTAATAAAACAATGGCGAAACAAATATGGCGTCTTGAAAAAAGGCCTCGACCAATAGGAGCCCCGGCCGGAATTATTCTTTGATTGATTCCAAGGTTTCTATTCAGAGTAGGCTAGCCCACCTATAGAATAATATTTAAATACTATTCTTTAAAATAGTAGAACGGGCGACAGTAAAAACAGCGCAAACTCTCATCTAACAGTTCTTTGTCCAGTCGACGGAAGAGTTTGTAGGGGACGGAGGGGAGGTAAGCAGCTGAAAGATCTGCAGCGACTTAACCTAAATACAGTAGCCCCGTGGCTTCTTTGGTGCTGACTGACAGCTTACAGCTGACTTCTGACAGTCAACATTTAGGTATATACATAAATTATTGACTGACAGAAGTGACAGCTGATAAACGCATGTTTTTGCAGATCATCTGGTTCGGCGTAGGGATACATAATTTGGTCTGGTAACTTTTAAAAGTCGTCAGCTGTCAGCTGTGAGCTGTCAGTCAGCACCAAAGAAGCCATGGGGCAACTGTAGTCGAGTTTTTCCCTTCACGATCTCACGAGAGAAAATTTGAGACAAGTGTACTTTCTCTGCCTTTTTACACATAGGCGCAACATAACTAGAGCATATTTAATAAAATAAGATATTTTCACCCATGTTCCTACTTAATAGACAATTGGTTCTAGCAACTTAACCAGTTTTTTAAAATATTTTTTCCAATAGTAGGCTAACACTTTGTTTTACCGTGCCTTACTACCCATCTTGGCAGTATTTATTTTAACCAAGCAAGGTGACCTGGTGGTCTAGGGGTGAGGTGTCAGACTTCTATGCTGGCGTCCGAGGTTCAATCCTCGGTCCCGACATAGATTTATCTGATTACCAAACCCTTCCTTCACCTCTGACAAGACATCTTGTGAATGTGGGGAATGCCAGGCCTCCACCGTGGTTCGGATTCCACGTTAAACTGTAGGTCCTCCATTTCACCTCACAATCACCCTACCATTACACATTAGCGTAAGTGCGTATAACCCGAACGGGTAGTAAGACTCGGTGCTAATAATAATAATTTAACCAAGCAAATGAAAGGTGGAACTAATAATAAATGTACCCTCTTTGTCGGGAAATTGCGAACCCACTTAGGAATAAACAACCCTCGGTGCACCCGGACGGGATTCAAATCCCACCCTAACCTTCTCCAGGAAAAAAATGAGCCTGCCTATCAATGCAGGTGTTACCTCTACTAGCTACTACTAAATATTGATAAAAAAAACAACATATTTTCTTTACAGCTGTTGACATTAACGCCACTTGCCGGAGGTTCCTGAACTAGTATCTGAATACATACAAATATATCTAGTAGCGGCTGCGAAACGAACCAGTTTGAAAAAAATACTCATAACGTCAAGTGTTTTAATAGTTGGCGATTAACCGGCAGATGAGTTTATCAATGGTAATATTACAATTTGTTTTACTTGTATTACTTTGTGCTGATAAAAGTTGCTTGATTTTTTTCAGCCATGTAAAGTTTAAAAAAAACTGTTATAGCTGTGTTCATTTTTTTTTCTAGAATATTTATGCATTAAAATTAATACTATCGAGCCATAGGTTGAGTATCATAGCGGTTTTTCCGTCTAAATTAAATTTAAGTAACTTATATATTATATCATATTCTGAAAATTGAAAAATGACACCTGGACACGGGAATCGAACCCGGGACCTTCGTCTTAGTACGCCAATGCTCTAACCACTGAGCTATCCAGGATTTGTCCCGTACCCAGGGTCATTCTTCACTCATAGTTTAAGGCAAAGTCTAAGATGGACGTGGAAGTCGTCAGCTTATAAACATGTGATTATCTAAGATCACAGCCATCAGACAACGCAGCCATTAGCGATTCCCGTGTCCAGGTTTCATTTTTCAATTTTCAGAATATGATATCTTTGAGGTAGTATCCTCTCTAAAATGCATTAACAATAGCTTCGGCTATTGTTTCATTATAGTATCTTGTAGTTGTCGGTCACCGCGTCTCACAACGTGCTTGGGCTATTTGTATTACTTGTACTAATAATTACGAGAAGGTGTTAGGGAACAGAGAAGGTAGAATCTAGAGGAAGTGCAACATATTTACGCGGAGGGAAAGTGGAACAAGAGTTGAGGGAAACTACTCTTCAGTACAACCGATTGGTATTCGAACCCCGATCTCTCCGTTATCGATACTCCAGTCTACCGCGAGTGCGACGCCTTAGACCAGAGTTTCAAAACATGGGCTCCAAAAAGATTCATTTTGGGGTTCTACGATCCAAATCAATGTTTTTAAACTACCATCACATTAGGAAGAACATTTGGAGCATCGCGCTGAATGGAGCAGAAACTTGGACTCCCAGGAAGACGGAAAAGAAATACTTGGAGAGCTTTGAAATGTGAAGCTGGAGAAGACAGACAAAGTGGACAAACAGGGCGACAAAGGAAGAAGTCATAAGAAGAGTGGGTGAGAAGATCAGGTGGACAGACAGGGGGACAAATGGAGAGGTCCTGAGAAGAGTGGGTGAGAAGATCAGGCGGACAAATGGAGAGGTCCTGAGAAGAGTGGGTGAGAAGATCAGGTGGGCAGACAGGTGGACAAATGGAGAGGTCCTGAGAAGAGTGGGTGAGTGATGGATGCGATTCCTCGATGCAGAACAAACCTGATTGGACACATCCTAAGGAGGAACTGTCTTTCACATGACGTCATAGAGGGAAAGGTTGGGAGAAAGAGGAGCCTAGGACGAAGTAGGATTCAAATAATGGATGACTTGAAGGAGGGAAGATAATTCTAGAAGCTTAAGGAGTGAAGGAGGAGGCAGAGGGCAGGGCGCATTTTAGGTTCTAAGTTAACTGACAATAGAAATGGACCTGTCGTAGGACAGAGCACCTAGTAATAAATAAATACGCTGTATAAAAAAACCTTAAAACAACCTATTTTTAAAACTAATTACATATATACGTACAAACCATTTTATTGGCTAAAGTATAGTAATATTGTATAGCGGAATGCCTTCCCTCCCCTATATTATTATTAGCACCGCGTCTTACTACCCGTTCGGGTTATACGCACTTACGCTAATGTGTAATGGTAGGGTGATTGTGAGATGAAATGAAGGACCTACAGTTTAACGTGGAATCCGAACCACGGTGGAGNTGAGATGAAATGAAGGACCTACAGTTTAACGTGGAATCCGAACCACGGTGGAGACCTGGCATTCCCCACATTCACAAGATGTCTTGTCAGAGGTGAAGGAAGGGTTTGCAAACAGATAAATCTGTGCCGGGACCGAGGATTGAACCCCGGCCGCCATCACAGAAGTCTGACACTTTACCCCTAGACCACCAGGTCACCGACCCCTCCCCTATAGGAAAACTAGCTTTCCACTCCCATGGGGAGGAGGAAGCTAGACTTGAGATGAAATGCATCCAAATTTACGCCACAGAATGGGGAATAATTTAGAAAAGCACCCTCAGTAGACCCAGCTGAAGTTCATCTCCCCATCACCGGCAAACCAGACTACATAACTGTGATATTTAGTTCCTTTGCCCTCCGACACTTGTCTATGGCGCGGCGATCCTATCACCGTGTCTTACTACCCGTGCAGGTTATATATATATATATATGATAATTACTACAATGGGCTAGGGATGGAGAAGTAAACATTTTAGAGGTATCCTACCAGCATTTGCTTGGAAGGAGAGTGGGAAACCAGTTAGTAAAACCACCCTCGGAGAGTGACGCATTATACAATTTGTTTGAAGGTAGATATTTAAAACGAAATGAAAAATAAATTGATGTATCTTAAAATTAAAAAGTTATACTGAATCAAGATTTTGTTTCTATTTTGATATAGTAATTACTCAGGATAGGTGGAGAAACCAAATTGTTTTATTGGTAAAGGTGACCTGGCGGTTTAGGGGTAAGGTGTCAGACTTCTATGCTGGCGGCCGGGGTTCAATCCTCGGTCCCAGCACAGATTTATCTGATTACCAAACCCCTCCTTCACCTCTGACAAGACATCTTGTGAATGTGGGGAATGCCAGGCCTCCACCGTGGTTCGGATTCCACGTTAAACTGTAGGTCCTCCATTTCATCTCACAATCACCCTACCATTACACATTAGCGTAAGTGCGTATAACCCGAATGGGTAGTAAGACACGGGGCTAGTAATAAAAATAATAATAATAATAATAATAATAATAATAATAATAATAACAACAGTTGCGTGCTTAATTGATCCAGACTATTTTGCTTCACAGTGCCAAGTAGATATTAATGTAAAAGTGTATGTGTGCTATATATTTTACACTTATATTCTATCTAAATTCTATATTAATACAAGCACACAGTCAATTATATCTACAGTAGCCCCATGGCTTCTTTGGTGCTGATTGACAGCTCACAGCTGACTTCTGACAGTCAACATATACCTATACATACACCTATACCATATACCTATACATATACCTATGTGACAGCTGCTAAACACATGTTTTTGCAGATAATCTGGTTCGGCGTAGGGATACGTAATTTGGTCTGGTAATTTTTTAAGCTGTCAGCTGTCAGCTGTGATCTGTCAGTCAGCACCAAAGAAGTCATGGGGCTACCGTATTCGTCTGTATAATAATAAAATCCATCTAAATTTTGTCCAGCCATAAACTTAATAATTTCTTATCCTATTTTGACCAAACCAGTTTTAAACCATTTATAATTAAATCAAAACGCTCGCTACGGCTTTATTTTGTGAATATTAATTTCCATATTTGTGAGGATTGTACAATTAAGTGGGCGGATGTTAGATAGTGAGCACAAAGGTAAACAGTAACTCGCAGTAATGTTAAGTAGCTTTACTTCTGGCTTTTAAAGTAACCTACTCGGAAACAAAATACTATCATTAAGTGTGGAATTGTTTATTATATCAACAGACATCTTGACCTAGATTTTTATATGACTGGATTTAAAATGTTGTATTTATATCGTAAATTATTCAAGAAATCTGAAGTTAATGATAAAAAGTAGAAATCTAAACGAGAAGGTGGGTATGTATTCCACACTATTATTTTTTTCACGTCTGCCTTTTTTTTAACTGTCCAGTTAGGTTTTAATTTTTAATGGATTCGGGAGACATAATAATAATAATAATAATTGCATTTTCTTTTCCGCTATATATTCATGGTTTATCATCGCCCATCATAGTTTCATTTCTAAAGTCTACGTGTTTTACAATCCCTCTAAAACTAAAACGACCAGTATATAACATCGATGCACGTGAAGAGTATCGAACCCAGAAGTGAGTTATAGAACAGTAAGCTCTAGCTCCTCCTCCAATACCAAGACCCAGAATTAAATAACCGCTCTCCATCAAAATACTTCCGTGGAACTTCATTCCCGTGGAAATATTAATCATTCTTGCGAGCATTGCGGTGCTCTTCGGTTCGGACCAGAAGGAAGTAGCTGTTATCACACAATAAGTTTCATTGTTCACATTGTTCACATTGTTCACATTGTTCACATTGCTCTACGTGGCTGGTCTTAGTCCTTTCATCGGGGCAGCTGCATCAGCCCAGATGATCTCCCGACGGGAGAGTGTAGGAAAGAAGGATCTTCCTTTCTCTGATCTATTTGCCCAAATAGGTGACCTGGTGGTCTAGGGGCAAGGTGTCAGACTTCTGTGACTGCGGCCGGGGTTCAATCCTCGGTCCCGGCACAGATTTATCTGATTACCAAATCCTTCCTTCACCTCTAACAAGACATCTTGTGAATGTGGGGAATGCCAGGCCTCCGCCATGGTTCGGATTCCACGTTAAACTGTAGGTCCTCCATTTCATCTCACAATCACCCTACCATTACACATTAGCGTAAGTGCGTATAACCCGAACGGGTAGTAAGACGCGGTGCTAATAATA
>CABFVX010006366.1:28487-40668 GCA_902151425.1 Timema shepardi
GGGGGGGGGGGGTGTTTACTTACCCGAGGTGGGCTGTGAGCCTTTAGCTAGGTGGTACCACTGGTTCGTGTCTCCACCCACGTGAGGTTCCTTTCCAATCAAGTCTTAGCTATAGGATTTGAGCCTGTTGCAGGTGATTTAGTAACCAGAAGGAAAAGCGGACCCCGATGCCTCAAGATGAGTCCACTTTGGGATCGAGCCCAAAAATTATACCTGTCAAGACACATGCGTGTAAACGAAAGAGACCCGCCTCGGTGACGTAGTTGGCTAACGCGCTTGTCGTTTTGAGCCCGACTGCTGAGGACGGCGAGATCGAGGTTCGAATCTCGGTCGTGTGAACTGGGGGAGGGGGGGTTTCCTAAATGGTTTTCCACTCTTCCTCCACGAAAATGCGGGTTCACTTCCTAGAATTCAACCTTCCCAATTCCTAATCCATTATAGTAGTTAGTACTTAAAGCGTATAACCCGAACGGATAGTAAGACGAGGTGCTAAATATTATTGTATTATTATTATTATTAAACGAAAGAGAAAATTAATTTGTGGACTAAATTTTCAGCGTGGGCAATGGAACATGATATTACCCTACGACATAATACTACTCTTACTACAATATATAAAAACCTTATTTTTGACATTGCATCCTGTTTCCCATACACATATGTACTAATTACATTAATGTGAATTAAATGGAATGGTACTGTCCTTTGCGTGGAAAGAAAGTGGAGAACCATATTGTAAAAAATACCCTCGGTACATCTAACCAGGATCCGAACCCTGATCTCCATGTCATCAACAGGTCAGTATTTTGTACTAGATTGACGTATTAAATTATTAGACCACCGAGGCGGGTAACTGTATATTAATTTAATCCTACTAATTATGGCTAATTAGTATAATAATATGGGGCCATGTTGGCCCTGAATTTTTATACACAAAATTTTGTTTCCTGTTAAAAGTCCAGTCCCTTGCGGTCCTCCCTTGTTCTGTTATATTGTTGTAGTTGTTAAAAGTCCCTTGCGGTCCTCCCTTGTTCTGTTATATTGTTGTAGTTGATAAAGTCCAGTCCCTTGCTGTCCTCCCTTGTTCTGTTATATTGTTCTAAGTGGTAAAGTCCAGTCCCTTGCTGTCCTCCCTTGTTCTGTTATATTGTTGTAGTTGTTAAAAGTCCCTTGCGGTCCTCCCTTGTTCTGTTATATTGTTGTAGTTGGTAAAAGTCCCTTGCGGTCCTCCCTTGTTCTGTTATATTGTTGTAGTTGTTAAAAGTCCCTTGCGGTCCTCCCTTGTTCTGTTATATTGTTGTAGTTGTTAAAAGTCCCTTGCGGTCCTCCCTTGTTCTGTTATATTGTTGTAGTTGTTAAAAGTCCCTTGCGGTCCTCCCTTGTTCTGTTATATTGTTGTAGTTGTTAAAAGTCCCTTGCGGTCCTCCCTTGTTCTGTTATATTGTTGTAGTTGTTAAAAGTCCCTTGCGGTCCTCCCTTGTTCTGTTATATTGTTGTAGTTGTTAAAAGTCCCTTGCGGTCCTCCCTTGTTCTGTTATATTGTTGTAGTTGTTAAAAGTCCCTTGCGGTCCTCCCTTGTTCTGTTATATTGTTGTAGTTGTTAAAAGTCCCTTGCGGTCCTCCCTTGTTCTGTTATATTGTTGTAGTTGTTAAAAGTCCCTTGCGGTCCTCCCTTGTTCTGTTATATTGTTGTAGTTGTTAAAAGTCCCTTGCGGTCCTCCCTTGTTCTGTTATATTGTTGTAGTTGTTAAAAGTCCCTTGCGGTCCTCCCTTGTTCTGTTATATTGTTGTAGTTGTTAAAAGTCCCTTGCGGTCCTCCCTTGTTCTGTTATATTGTTGTAGTTGTTAAAAGTCCCTTGCGGTCCTCCCTTGTTCTGTTATATTGTTGTAGTTGTTAAAAGTCCCTTGCGGTCCTCCCTTGTTCTGTTATATTGTTGTAGTTGTTAAAAGTCCCTTGCGGTCCTCCCTTGTTCTGTTATATTGTTGTAGTTGTTAAAAGTCCCTTGCGGTCCTCCCTTGTTCTGTTATATTGTTGTAGTTGTTAAAAGTCCCTTGCGGTCCTCCCTTGTTCTGTTATATTGTTGTAGTTGTTAAAAGTCCCTTGCGGTCCTCCCTTGTTCTGTTATATTGTTGTAGTTGTTAAAAGTCCCTTGCGGTCCTCCCTTGTTCTGTTATATTGTTGTAGTTGTTAAAAGTCCCTTGCGGTCCTCCCTTGTTCTGTTATATTGTTGTAGTTGTTAAAAGTCCCTTGCGGTCCTCCCTTGTTCTGTTATATTGTTGTAGTTGTTAAAAGTCCCTTGCGGACCTCCCTTGTTCTGTTATATTGTTGTAGTTGGTAAAAGTCCCTTGCGGTCCTCCCTTGTTCTGTTATATTGTTGTAGTTGTTAAAAGTCCCTTGCGGTCCTCCCTTGTTCTGTTATATTGTTGTAGTTGGTAAAGTCCAGTCCCTGGCGGTCAACCCTTGTTCTGTTATATTGTTCTAAGTGGTAAAGTCCAGTCCCTTGCGGTCCTCCCTTGTTCTGTTATATTGTTGTAGTTGGTAAAGCCCAGTCCCTTGCGGTCCTCCCATGTTCTGTTATATTGTTGTAGTTGTTAAAAGTCCCTTGCGGTCCTCCCTTGTTATGTTATATTGTTGTAGTTGTTATAAGTCCCTTGCTGTCCTCCCTTGTTATGTTATATTGTTGTAGTTGGTAAAAGTACCTCGCGGTCCTCCCTTGTTCTGTTATATTGTTGTAGTTGGTAAAAGTCCCTTGCTGTCCTCCCTTGTTCTGTTATATTGTTGTAGTTGTTTCAGTCCAAGTCTGGCGAATGTTTAGCAGACAAGTTGTTTTTTTGTCGAGCCTTTGGAGTTTTTATTGTTCCCTCTTATGTTTAGTTTTATTTTCGCTGCAGTTTTAATGTCCCGGCCGAACAAAGCCCTGACCACGGAGAAATGTTTGCGAGTTGAAGCCGCCACGCAACTGTTTATGGCCCTAACCTAGGACAACAGCCGGGCCAGACGGCTCCGATGCACGGGGCAAGAAGCGTCTAACTCGCCAGACATTGGCAGCGTCAGTTATTAGAAAGGTGAGACTAGTCTTATGGTAACAGTGACTCCTTGGGATATTCCTAGGTTGATACTAGCAGTATGCTGGTAAAAATACTCCTGGGAGATATTCATAGGTTGATACTAGCAGTATGCTGGTAAAAATACTCCTGGGGGATATTCATAGGTTGATACTAGCAGTATGCTGGTAAAAATACTCCTGGGGGATATTCATAGGTTGATACTAGCAGTATGCTGGTAAAAATACTCCTGGGGGATATTCATAGGTTGATACTAGCAGTATGCTGGTAAAAATACTCCTGGGGGATATTCATAGGTTGATACTAGCAGTATGCTGGTAAAAATACTCCTGGGGGATATTCATAGGTTGATACTAGCAGTATGCTGGTAAAAATACTCCTGGGGGATATTCATAGGTTGATACTAGCAGTATGCTGGTAAAAATACTCCTGGGGGATATTCATAGGTTGATACTAGCAGTATGCTGGTAAAAATACTCCTGGGGGATATTCATAGGTTGATACTAGCAGTATGCTGGTAAAAATACTCCTGGGGGATATTCATAGGTTGATACTAGCAGTATGCTGGTAAAAATACTCCTGGGGGATATTCATAGGTTGATACTAGCAGTATGCTGGTAAAAATACTCCTGGGGGATATTCATAGGTTGATACTAGCAGTATGCTGGTAAAAATACTCCTGGGGGATATTCATAGGTTGATACTAGCAGTATGCTGGTAAAAATACTCCTGGGGGATATTCATAGGTTGATACTAGCAGTATGCTGGTAAAAATACTCCTGGGGGATATTCATAGGTTGATACTAGCAGTATGCTGGTAAAAATACTCCTGGGGGATATTCATAGGTTGATACTATCAGAATGCTGGTAAAATACTCCTGGGAGATATTCCTAGGTTGATACTAGCAGAATGCTGGTAAAATACTCCTGGGAGATATTCATAGGTTGATACTAACAATATGCTGGTAAAAATACTCCTGGGGGATAAAGGTTGATATTTACTTATGACAGTTAACTGTCAGTGAGCTGTAAATATTAGCTCACCCTTGAATAGTTCATTTGCATAAAAATCAACATAGAGTGATATTTATCATTTAAAATAATGTTCAGATACATTTTTTTTTAAATTCGATAGTGTTAATTTAAATATTAACGTTTTAAAAAAATTAGTTTTTTTAAATAAATAAATAAAACTATTTATAATGTAGAAAAATTAATACCAATTTTGAACAAAATCATTACAGCAATTATAATCTAAATTAAATCAGTCACCAGTATTCTACTCTTAGACAAATATTTGCCAGAAAAATTGTATACATCTTTATTCGTCATGTTAAATAATCCCCAGACATAAATTTAAACAAGTCCTTGTATTTATTTTCAAAATATTTTAAATCTTTGAAAATCACTCATCATTCACCAGTAAACAATCTTTTAAAAAAATTTCACCCCAAAAACAAGTATACGGTGTTACTTTTAACAAAATTGCTGGAGCCAAAATTTAAAAAAAAACACTCATTAGGAACCTATCCTTTAGTTTGAGGACTATGGCTGGTCAAAATTATAAAAAGAGGCAAAGCCTTATGGAATCTAAATACCAAGTTTGGACAAAATCCATAAAACCTTTTAGGATCCGTGGTGAGGGGCAGACAGAATTGTTTAATCCACTTTTTTAGGTTCGGGTGCACCTACATCGTAAAACATCTCTTAGATTGACTTTTCACTATTACAATACTATCTCTTGATATTATAAAATAAAAACAAGGGCTTGGTCTGATATATTTGTATTCTACAGTACGGGCGACATTAAACATCGTAATTCAGATAAAACCCTTTTCTTTTGAGGTTTCATTGACTTTCCGGACAGAATAATAAAGAGAGATATTCATTGACAAAGTCAAACTAGTTACCGGGTAGTGGCATTGTTGTGAAGTTGAATTCATTTTTACAATTAATTTATGTACATTTGTACAAACAACATATAAATATAATGAATTCATTGTATCATCATACCTTTGGTGAACTAATATATATATATTACTCTAAGTACTAATTATACACTTGGTAAATATTCCTAAGAATTTAAACATACTTTATTGTTTTAAAACGAGATGCTACATTTTTTGAAATATCAAATCAAAACAAATACATAACTTCCTCTCTAAGAGGTGACCTGGCGGTCTAGGGGGTAAGGTGTCAGACTTCTATGCTGGCGACGGGGGTTCAATCCTCGGTCCCGGCACAGATTTATCTGATTACCAAACCCTTCCTTCACCTCTGACAAGACATCTTGTGAATGTGGGGAATGCCAGGTCTCCACCGTGGTTCGGATTCCACGTTAAACTGTAGGTCCTCCATTTCATCTCACAATCACCCTACCATTACACATTAGCGTAAGTGCGTACAACCCGAACGGGTAGTAAGACGCGGTGCTAATAATAATAATAATAATAATAATCATAATAATCCTCTCTAAGAGAGTATTTTTCACTAAAAATATAACATAAAACCTACAATTATTTATATTTTATAACTTATTAGTGTTTATCAGTTTATTTATGATGTATAATATAATATCCATTTAGGCATAAAATTGTTTTAAAAGTAAATGCGTGATAAAGACAGCTATTGTATTCTGACTTTAGTTACGTTTGATCTAGAGGATATATCTGTAACCTCTTTTGACCAATATTAATCTAACGTTCAGGTGAACTTCCCAACAAAAACTTATGAACAATAAATACGTATCTTATCCCTGACAATTTGACAGCTATTAGATATAAAATAATAATATTTAGCACCGCGTCTTACTAACCGTTCGGGTTATACGTTTTAAGTACTAATTACTCTAATGGATTAGGAATTGGGAAGTTTTAATTAGAGGAAGTGAACCCGCATTTGTGTGGAGTGAGAGTGGAAAACCATTTAGGAAAAGCAACCCCCAGTTCACCCAACCGAGATTCGAACCTCGATCTCCCCGTCCTCAGCAGTCAAGCTCAATACGACAAGTGCGTTAGCCAAATTATATATAAAATATGAATTAGAATCAAACTACTAACTTTTTAAACCATGGATAGTTATAATGTTTTTAGAAAATTCTAAAATTTAAATAAACATGTGCATTATCCATGATTTTGTTTGAAACCATTAATAAACGTATTAATAATTTGAAGCACGACTCTTAAAAATAATAATACGAGGCACGTCCAGAAAGTAGGTGTCCTGGTTGCCCCCTCGTGCTGTGAGAATTTTTTTTTTCCAAGGCTGGCAACACTGAGTGGTAGTGGGGTCTTCTTAACACGAGCCCAGGCGGACCTCGCTAGTATGAAAACTCGCCTTGTGGTGTCCGTTTGTGTGAAATATGTCGATAAGAAACCCCGTCAAGTGCGAGGTGCGAGCTGCCATCAGGTTCCTTCTCGCCGAAGGAAAAACACCGACTGAAATGATTTCACGGATCAAAACTGTTTATGGCGAAGGTGCTATGAACCGAACGAACGTGTTTAAGTGGTGTCATGAGTTTAATGAAGGCAGAACGAATGTCCATGAAGATCATAGGTGTAGAAGACCTTTTATTTTGACCGATGAATTGGGTGGAAAAAAATCGAGAAAACTGTTCGTGAAGACCGCCGATTGACAGTGGATGAAAATTCTGCGATGTTTCCACAACTCTCCAGATCTCTCTTACACGAAACAATTACAGAAACGCTGAGATTCCGAAAATTGTGCGCAAGATGGGTCCCAAAACAACTGACAGAGCAGCACAAAGTGAATCAGGTCGCAAGCGCTCGCGAGTTCCTTAAGAGATTTGAATTGGAAGTTGAGGATTTTCTGAGCTCGATTGTGACTGGAGAGGAAACCTGGGTGGCTCATTACACTCCCGAGACAAAAAGACAGTCATCACAGGGGCGGCACACCAGTTCCCCCAGATGAAACCTGGGATGGCTCATTACACTCCCGAGACAAAAAGACAGTCATCACAGGGGCGGCACACCAGTTACCCATCTGTAAACAAAATGTTTATAACCTCAATTTCTGTCAAAAAAATCATGGCCACTATGCTTTGGGACCGAAAAGGGATACGTTTAATCGAATATCTGCATCAGGGGAAGACTATTAATGCAGCACGATACTGTGAGACCCTAAAAAAAGCTCAAGAGAGCAATTGAAAACAAACGGAGGAGAATGTTGACGAAGGGAGTGCGCTTGTTACACGACAACGCTCGCCCGCACACGGCCAACGCCACCAAGGAGCTTTTGGACTCATCCGGTTGGGACATTTTGAACCACCCCGCATACTCCCCGGACTTGGCGACTTCAGACTTTCATCTTTTCACCTCCCTCAAGACTCACATGGGGTCAACCGACGAGGAGGGGAAACAAGAGGTCCTTAACTGGAAGAAAGAGATGGCGGGAGAATTATTTGAGGAGGGCAACAAGAGGTCCAGAACTGGAAGAAAGAGATGGCGGGAGAATTCTTTGAGGAGGGCAACAAGAGGTCCTGAACTGGAAGAAGGAGATGGCGGGAGAATTCTTTGAGGAGGGCAACAAGAGGTCCTGAACTGGAAGAAAGAGATGGCGGGAGAATTCTTTGAGGAGGGCAACAAGAGGTCCTGGACTGGAAGAAGGAGATGGCGGTAGAATTATTTGAGGAGGGCAACAAGAGGTCCTAGACTGGAAGAAGGAGATGGTGGGAGAATTCTTTGAGGAGGGCAACAAGAGGTCCTGAACTGGAAGAAGGAGATGGCGGTAGAATTCTTTGAGGAGGGCAACAAGAGGTCCTGAACTGGAAGAAGGAGATGGCGGGAGAATTCTTTGAGGAGGGCAACAAGAGGTCCTGAACTGGAAGAAGGAGATGGCGGGAGAATTCTTTGAGGAGGGCAACAAGAGGTCCTGGACTGGAAGAAGGAGATGGCGGGAGAATTATTTGAGGAGGGCAACAAGAGGTCCTAGACTGGAAGGAGTAGATGGTGGGAGAATTCTTTGAGGAGGGCATCAAGACGTCCTGGACTGGAAGAAAGAGATGGAGGAAGAATTCTTTGAGGAGGGCAACAAGAGGTCCTGAACTGGAAGAAGGAGATGGCGGGAGAATTCTTTGAGGAGGGCATCAAAAAGCTTGTGCCACAGCTCACAACCTGCATAGAACGGGAAGGCGACTACGTAGAGAAACAACTGGCATTTTACCAACAAAATCCTGTAATTTTATTTTAAATACAATTATTTTTAAAATATAAAAATCGAGTACTCTTACTTTCTGTACGTGCCTCGTAATTTAGGGTAATGTCAGTACTAAATCATCGTGTTTTTTTTATAAAACTATGTTTACAAAGATGTTTCCTCTCTTATAGTATAATTGTTATTGAATATAAACTGTATCCTGTACCCAGCAAACCAAGCACGATAAAATAACACCCAGTCCTACACCTTCAGGGTACATGTAGTGCCCATGCAATGTTTCCGGTTTACAGCTCTATTGGTCTCTAGGCTACAGCACCGACACACTAACAAGCACATACCTTAAATATTTAGATAAATAGCTGAATACTTCATGTTAATTTTCTAAGCACAAAGACTTTACACGACCTACAAACTAAGGTGCTTAAGTACATGCTTTTTTTAAAGCACCGCGTTTGGGTTGAACGATCATGTAATAATTATATTAATAGCTATATGTATCAAAACCATTTAGAAGAAAAAAAAACTTCAATATACCCAACCGAGATTCAAAATTCAATTTTCCCTTCATCGAAAGTCTAGTCTAATGAAAGAGTATCACCTTAAACCATGTGGCCACTGAAGCGTGTTTAAGCACGTGAAGTTGGCAGCACCAATTAAATCACACATTCGAAAGAATAGACCAATATTTAATGCTTAGTTCCCGTCTTAAATATTGCCTATTCTCAAAATTAGTGACAAAACTTCCTACAAAATAAACTGAAACAGAATCATATAGAAAGTTTCAAAGCTTGCAACATTCACAGTAACATAATGTTTAAAAACATATCCAAATATTTAGTGCTAGTGACAAGCCATGAAGGTGACCTGGTGGTCTAGGGGTAAGGTGTCAGACTTCTGTGCTGGCGGCCCGGGGTTCAATACTTGGTCCCGGCACAGATTTATCTGATTACCAAACCCTTCCTTCACCTCTGACAAGACATCTTGTGAATGTGGGGAATGCCAGGCCTCCGCCGTGGTTCGGATTCCACGTTAAACTGTAGGTCCACCGTTTCATCTCACTATCACCCTACCATTACACATTAGCGTAAGTGCGTATAACCCGAACGGGTAGTAAGACGCGGGGCTAATAATAATAATAATAATAATNCTGTAGGTCCACCGTTTCATCTCACTATCACCCTACCATTACACATTAGCGTAAGTGCGTATAACCCGAACGGGTAGTAAGACGCGGGGCTAATAATAATAATAATAATAATAATAATAATAATAATAATATTAATAATAATAATAATCCATGAACCAGGAATCTTAGTAGGCTGAGACCATGATGAGCTATGTTAACTCTCGAGCCAGTGGGCACACGACGAAAAAGGTGTCAGTCTCACATTTTCTGGTTTGCTGAAGACTAGGAGGTTTAAGGTTCCAATTACTGATGCAACGATTTATTCTAAGTAGTGTCATATTCTCTCTCCGCGTGAATGCGGATACACTTATTCTATATTATACCTTCCTCAAAACTACCACATTAATGCACACTTCAGGTATCCTGTAGAAGATGTTAGTTGTAGAGCTTGAATAAATCATAATATAAAGGTAAGGTAGACCCAATATTCTCTCGAGAGCCCTGGTTGTGAATTCACGACAATCGAACAACTGGGGTTTATGGGAATATCCTTTTGACAATAGAATGTTTTATATTCTTCGTTAGCTCGTACTGATGCAACGCTTACGTCGCAAAGTTATAACTCAAGACATTTTCCAAATGGAAACTGTAATAAATGTAGACACCTTTACGGCTCCATTATGATTTGATTATCCTTTGTAGTCAATGCAGACGCCTGAAGGTGTATGCCCGCCCGCGGTGCTTGTGTGTATTGCGTGTTGAGGGACAAAGGCAATCTCGTCTAGTCGCTGCTTTGCGAATTCATCAAGACTCGACCATTCTCTTATAAGTGATTACGATCAAAAAATAGAAAATAATTGATAATTTGAGAGGCTCTTAGGGGGCTTTGATTGCTATAGTTTTTTTCAAGAGCTATTATATAACATCCTATCTTTCTTTAGACGTTTACCTTGGGGTTTGAGATTCAAAGAACAAAAAACGGGAATCAAGCTCAAGTTTTTTTCTACTCGAATCATGACAGGAAATGTTATAGTTATATCGCTGTAAGAAAGGTTTCTCCTATTTAAAGGGGAATATTCAAATAACTTTACGAGCTGTAAGTGCCCGCGTTAACCGGGTAGACTTAACAGCTTTGTAATATTTCTATGGATTTAAGGTTGAGATATCTTCTATGTGATGTTTCAACGGCAAAGAAATTGGTAGTCAAGTTCCACTTTAATAGGAAGAGCCTTATCTGATAGCTGGGAAAATTCAATTTTAATATAAATAGCCTTATCTGATAGCTGGAAACACTAAGTTTTGATATAAATAGCCTTATCTGATAGCTGGGAAAACTCAGTTTGGATATAAATAGCCTTATCTAATAGCTGGGAAAACTCAGTTTTGATATAAATAGCCTTATCTGATAGCTGGGAAAATTCAATTTTAATATAAATAGCCTTATCTGATAGCTGGAAACACTCAGTTTAAATAAAAATAGCCTTATCTGATAGCTGGAAAAATTCAATTTAAATGGAAATAGCCTTATCTGTAGCTGGAAAAACTCAATTTAAATGGAAATAACCTTATCTGTAGCTGGAAAAATTCAATTCAAATGGAAATAGCCTTATCTGTAGCTGGAAAAATTCAATTTTGATAGAAATAGCCTTATCTGATAGCTGGAAAAATTCAATTTAAATGGAAATAACCTTATCTGTAGCTGGAAAAATTCAATTTAAATGGAAATAACCTTATCTGATAGCTGGAAAAATACAATTTAAATGGAAATAGCCTTATCTGTAGCTGGAAAAATACAATTTTGATATAAATAGCCTTTTCTGATAGCTGGGAAAACTAAGTTTTGATAAAAATAGCCTTATCTGATAGCTGGAAAAATTCAATTCAAATGGAAATAACCTTATCTGTAGCTGGAAAAAAACAATTTTGATAGAAATAGCCTTGTCTGATAGCTGGAAAAACTCAGTTTAAATATAAATAGCCTTTTCTGATAGCTGGGAAAACTCAGTTTTGATAGAAATAGCCTTATCTGATAGCTGGAAAAATTCTAATTAAATGGAAATAGCCTTATCTGTAGCTGGAAAAATTCAATATAAATGGAAATAACCTTATCTGTAGCTGGAAAAATTCAATCTTGATATAAATAGCCTTATCTGGTAACTGGAAAAAATCAATCTAAATGGAAATAGCCTTATCTGTAGCTGAAAAAATTCAATCTTGATAGAAATAGTTTTATCTGTAGCTGGAAAAATTTAATCTTGATATAAATAGCCTTATCTGATAGATGGAAAAAATTCAATTTAAATGGAAATAACCTTATCTGTAGCTGGAAAAATTCAATTAAATGGAAATAACCTTATCTGTAGCTGGAAAAATACAATTTTGATATAAATAGCTTTATCTGATAGCTGGAAAAATTAAATTTAGATATAAATAGCTTTATCTGATAGCTGGAAAAACTCAGTTTAAATATAAATAGCCTTATCTGATAGCTGGAAAAATTCAATTTAAATGGAAATAACCTTATCTGTAGCTGGAAAAATACAATTATGATATAAATAGCCTTTTCTGATAGCTGGGAAAACTCAGTTTTGATAGAAATAGCCTTATCTGTAGCTAGAAAAATTCAATTTAAATGGAAATAACCTTATCTGATAGCTGGAAAAATACAATTTTGATAAAAATAGCCTTATCTGATAGCTGGAAAAATTCAATTTTGATATAAATAGCTTTATCTGATAGCTGGAAAAATTCAATTTTGATATAAATAGCTTTATCTGATAGCTGGAAAAACTCAGTTTAAATAAAAATAGCCTT
>CABFVX010006367.1:0-20884 GCA_902151425.1 Timema shepardi
CCCACCCCCCCTAGCCCTTAATTGGCCCATTGTTCTCCAATTAAGATTTCTTTTGTGTAATGGAAATCGACAATCCTTATTACTGAGGGGGTAAAGAATCTATCAAATATAATAGGTCCGGTACTTTAACTGAGACTGTATATATGTTTAAAGGTCCCTGGTTCTATCTCGGCGAGAGCCTAAATTTACCATCATGCTATCGGGTTTGCAAAACCTATACAATGGAATTTGATTATTGTTATCTTATTTTATAATTATGTTAGAATAAGTCAGACACAACACGATGGAACTAATGATTCAGTACTGTAACAAAAAAAAGAAAATTAGTTACCGATCGGGATGACCGCAAATACAGTTTAAGGTGGAAGTGTAGGGGACACAAGAAAAAGGAAAAGTTTTTTTTTTGCAGTTCCTAAGTTAGACCAACACTTTTTTTTTTGTCAAAATAAATCAAATATTTCTTCTAATGATGATATAAACAGAACTTAAATATTTGTCATGAGAATATTAGCATTAGAAGCCAAACATTTCAAAGAAAAATAATAAGTGGTAACTATTTTCCAGGATATCCTTAACAGATATTCAAGAACTGTTTATGTAACCATGTGAAGTAAATTAAACTATATATTTCTACTGGAGCAATTTGATCAAAGAAAATAAGAAAAAAAAATGCTATAAAAACTACAAAAACACTGACATTTTCTCGCGTCCCCTCCCATCACCAGTCT
Source organism: Timema shepardi (assembly GCA_902151425.1). NCBI lineage: Eukaryota > Metazoa > Arthropoda > Insecta > Phasmatodea > Timematidae > Timema > Timema shepardi. Next base: position 729 of record CABFVX010006367.1, read on the forward strand.
GATGAGCGTACGATGGCACAGTTCATATTACCTCAAATTTGTCATATCTTACATTATGCCCTTGCTGCATTAAAATCATGACAGTTTATGGGAAGTTTTTCAAATTCACTTTATGAACCGACATGTATATCAATAAATGATTTACAAACTAACTTTAATCTATAAATAAACCATACCTAGTTCCCCTTCCTAGCCCCTGAACGTTATTTCAGCACTATGAAAGATATACACCCCGATTTCACCGATTAAAGCAATTAAGGTCAAAATTGAGAATTGAACAACGGACCATTTATGATAAGGGAAAGAAATTCCTCGAGAAACTGTTAATTTTTAGCGCCAGTGGGTACTGGATGTTGTGCCAGTCTTAAGTTTGATTATAAACCATATGAAGCTACGACAGGCCTAGCCAGCTGACAGTGGAGAATATATGGCGTGAATAAAAAAGTGATAGAGCCCACAGGCTGAAGACAGTTATGGATATATACATATACACTTACACACACAAACACAAATACCAACGAAGGTGATAGCAAAAATGTTTGCCTACATTTCTTATACCCCACTCACTCGGCTCATTCCAAGAAACGTCCTTTGTTTTCCAATACGCTTATGTACTTATTAGACTAATGGTTTTAGGGACTAAGAAGGTTATATGCCAGCATTTTCTCGGAGGGAGGGTTGAAAACCATTCTGGAAAACCATCCTTCTTACATTCAATTGAGATTCGAACCTCTAACTCCCCGTCATCGGCAGTATAGACTAATGTAAGAGTAGCGTGTTAGACCCCACGGCCGCCGAAGTGGGTCATTTGAAATGTTGACAGTGCTAATTTTACAATAGGAAATCTTACAAACTGAATTTTAAAACTATTAACTAGCATTTAGTTGATGACATACAATTAAAACAGTAGTAAAATAACCCGCCTCGGTGGCGTAGTTGGCTAACGCGCTAGTCGTGTTGAGCTCGACCGCCGAGGACGGGGAGATCGAGGTTCGAATATCGATCGGGTGAACTGAGGTTGTTTTTCCTAAAATAGTTTTCCACTCTCCCTCCACGCAAATGCGGGTTCATTTCCTCTAATTCAACCTTCCCAATTCCCAATCAATTAGCGTAATTAGTACTTAAAGCGTATAACCCGAACGGGTAGTAAGACGGGGTGCTAAATAATAATAATAATAATAGTAAAATAAATAATTATTCTAAAATTAAGTTTTTATGGGGGTCCAACAAATCCTAGGGAGTGGTCCAACAGTTCCCGCGAGAGGGAGGCGATGGAGGGCCGTTCGGAGCCTCCCCCTTTCTACGCCCTTGACTGTGCCTCAATGCAAATGAGCTCAAGATTTACCCAAAGTGCAACTTTTAGACATGCGAACCCGTCACTCGACCATGTCGCTCTTATCAGCTCGCCATCATTCGGTAGTTCGTGATCGCGTGCGAGAGGTTCATGAAGTGGCCTCTTTGCTCTCCGTCCTATTTGACCTGGTTCAGTAACAGGTAGCCTGTTGCAGGCATGGATCAAAAACTCAAGGTCATATCCGCACGACACCCTCACAGTTTCGAAAAAAAATAAAAAAGAATCGATTTGGCGTTACGAGGAAATTGCTGCAGATTGGCGCGACTTTAATCTAATCATTGTAAAGGGATCTAAAACTGGCGAGGAAAAAATCAACACACTAAGAAACTAAGATCCACAGAAAACAAAATTCTACAAAAAGAACTTGCCTTGAATAACGACCACAGCAAATATCATAGTTTAAAAAAACAACAATAAAACTGTTGACTTTACTCATCTAATTTCACACCAGTCATTAAAATGTGGAGGTGGAGAGGGGTGAAGAGTTAGGGGAGAGGGAATCATAAATTAAATCCATACTTCACATATGGTAATATTTAATAAAATTAAAACTTATTACGGCATGTAAATAATAATTACTTTACAAAAAGGATTAGAAATCGAGAGCCCATGTAGGTGACTCATAGAATCGTAAATCGTAATTTAAAAGCTATTTTAAAAACCGTCAACGAACATTAGTATCTGTTTCCGTTCATCAAATAAGTGTAACTGTATTATAAAATCTTGAAGGTAAGAAGATAGTAGCGATACCAAGTGTGCTATTAAAAAAACTTCTTTAGTCGTGAAACTTTTGTATTCATTTTATTTTATTATAAATAACGAACTATGACTATAAAATTAATTGAAAATGGTATATTAAAGTGGGATGTAAGGGAGTGCGGGTTAGGTCAATATTTTCAGTTTATATGACCAATAATCATTTTGGGAACAATCGGTTATGTTTAGTTTAATATGATGAGCATGATTATATCAACAGGTACCTCTAATATCTGTCACGCGCATCCTGTGAAGTTAATAAGACATATATCTTTTCGTATAAAAAGTTTCTGGTCAAATCACACGATGCTCATTACAAATATTCAAGAAATGTTGTATTATTTGCGGAAAATTAAATAAGTGTGTGTGTACATATATATAGTCGGTGACCTGGCGGTCTAGGGGTAAGGTGTCAGACTTCTGTGCTGGCGGCCGGGGTTCAATCCTAGGTCCCGGCACAGATTTATCTGATTACCAAACCCTTCCTTAAACTCTGACAAGACGTCTTGTGAATGTGGGGAATGCCAGGCCTCCACCGTGGTTCGGATTCCACGTTAAACTGTAGGTCCTCCATTTCATCTCACAATCACCCTACCATTACACATTAGCGTAAGTGCGTATAGCCCGAACGGGTAGTAAGACGCGGTGCTAATAATAATAATAATAATAATATATATATATATATATGTGTGTGTGCACGCGCGAGTTTAAAAAAATGTCATTTATTTATCCATACCAATCGAGTTTTTTCCCTAAAACTGTAAAAATACTAACCTTAACACGCGATCCTTGTACCACACCACCTTAACTCAAATATTCTTGACTCAATTACATTAATGAGGTAAAATTAGATTACATTCTCCTCAAACTAAGATCAACATGAAAATGTCTACAATTCTGATTCCTCAGATTCTCTCATTTATCAAGAATGTCACCACCTGAGAACATATGAACATCTAGGGATATGCAAAGAAAAAATACCTCAATACTATTCTCATAAATATGTACAGTATTCATGATAATCAATTTAATTTAAGATCTGAAGACACTTTGCGCCTAAGAACCGATACACCAGATTTCTTTCTTAAATGTAAATTATCTTATACATTTGAAATTTAAGTGCGCGACTGACGAGAACATGCGTAGGGCTGCCCCTATTTTCTTAACACGAAATTCCCTGCATTTTACAGAAGGAATTCCCATTTTTCCAGACATTTTAGAGAATAGTAGAAAGGAATTATACTTAGTGTCATTAAATTGAATAGTATGAAGTTATATCAGTGTTGTTTATATTCGTATGATATGGGGATATATAATATTAACAGTAACTACGCAGCTCAGTGTTTCAGGGAGGATTAAAAAAAGTAGGGGGGGGGAGGGGTTAATACGTGTGTTTCAATCAGCATTCTCAGTTCTTCAATTCACTTTTTCTTCAAAGCAAAATACTATTTAAAGTTTATAGTTATGTATGTCCAAAATTCACAAATAAAAGTTTTTTTTGTAGAATTTCCTAAAAAAAAAAATCCCAAGACACTAAAAATTCTCCGCGGATAGCTGGTTCTTCAAGTGCATGATAAATCAGACAGGGCCGGTTCGTAACTTTTTGCTGCCCTAGGCAATGAATGAAAATGCCACCCTGCCCTCTCAAAACATAAAAAACACCTAATTTTTAATGGTTTTTTTTAATACAAATATTTTTTTGCTTATTTAACCACACAAAAATAAAAACTACATCAAAGAGTAAGAACAATAAATTCTTTGTGTCTACTGTTCGCCCACGTTTTTCTTGATCGTACAGATCGTACATATATGCCATTCGCGATAGGAATTACTCTCCGAAAGTTCTATTTTCCTACCAATATCCTACTATATAATAGATTTCTGGTAGGGAAAAAGGCCTTTCAGAAAACAATTCCCACGGTGAACGGACTCTACACTGCCTGTGCAGGTCTGAGCTTGTGTCACAAGCTCCTCCCCTCTTTCCTTTCTTTTGATCAGTTCCGAAAAGAATGTAAGAAAGGGAATCAACCGGATTTTAAGTTATTTTTATATCAATTTTTCAACAACAAACTTTTTGCGAGTAAAAACTTACAATAAAAAATAGGACCAAATTTAAACTCTTCGCAATTCAAAATCTAATTTCAAAGTTATAAATTCCAATGGATAGTAAATAAATTAAAAACAAAAAGTACAATACGATATCTCATTTTTGCCGCCCTAGGCAACTGCCTACCCTCCCCCCGCCCCTCTCCCCGACTCTGCCCTGAAGCGTGTATGCGTCTAATACAATAAATGTGTGCAAATATAGAATAAAATGTTTCTCTTTAGACGTAAATATTTTAGGTTTTCCATATTTAGCATGTGTTATGTTTGTGTGTCCTTCCTCCTAGATGCTTTTCCCGCTAAAGAGTTTAGAGTGGGTTAGGGGGAACCTAAAGAGCAAACTTTCCCTGTTCTGATCCTCCTATCTTCAGTATCAGGCGCTCGAGGATAAGCTCTACGTCAGCACGAGGCGGTGTCGATTGTTTGCACGTCGAGTGTACCCTCCTCACCACGGCTCCATTGTCAGGGAGTCTGAGCCTTTGTCCCCCACCGCCCTTCCCGCCCATCTTCAACCAACAGTCAACAAGAAAAACTGTCAAGGTATATTGAAAAACCCTTCACCCCGCTACTCAGCTTCCGATTCAGTTTTGAAAGTAGTTTTGTATTCAAACTGACTCACGTATTGCATTCTTTGAATGTACCTTCCCTTATTGTTTAACCTGTCTCATATCTACGAGAATCGTAGAATCAAGGTCTGTCTACATCTACCCACGCTCTGGTAATGCTATAGTGGCCATATCTATTATAGGATTCTGGTAGAAAGAACTTTATAAAAATACAAACATATTTTTTTGCCGTCTTGCGGTCGACATTAATAACATTTTATTACATTAGGTATCAATATGGTTTTATAGATATTGAAATGGTGTATTTAAAGTGACTTGACTAGTAGGTATATGAATTATTTTGGGTAACTTTTATAATAAACTATTAAAAACGTTATTTCCTAACTAAACTAAAATAGTACAATAATGCTTAAGTATTGGTTTGTTTTCATATTATCTTATTGTGATTAGTGTTCATGTGCTCGTTATTTGAAACTTATAATTATTTTTTCTTGGAGGGACACAAATATACCCCAATCAAAAAATTCATCAATCCAGTTGGGATGATGAGTGTAGCGAATTAAAACTCAGTATTTTTACAGTTTTTATACACAAAAAATGTTTCTTCAGTAGAAAAAAAGTTTAATTTTATTCACATGGTGGGTTATATCAAGAGTGCTTAAATATATGTTAAGGATGTCCTATAATTTGATGATAGCTTTTTATCTTGGTTTAAAGTTTCTCATAAAATGATAATTGGCTCATTACCGATATCCAATAAATGTTGAGATTAATATGTGTAGAAAATTAAACTAAACGTTTTTTAATGAAATATTGTATTTATTTTTGCCAAAACCTTTTTGTGATATAAATTGTTAAAATACACACTATAGGCCTATATAGCATGTTATTTTCCATCCTACCTTAACTTAAATATGCGAATAGCCCTGATGGGTAGTAAAACGCGGCGGGTAAAAATCTAAGAAAAGTTGTTTTTAATTATCTTCATGAAAAAGATTAGTTTAGCCTAACAATATAATTAGGTCTCCCTTCCCTTTCTGATAAGTTTATCAACTTCGTCCAAACTTGCTGGGATATAATATTGCATAAGTATAAATATCCATAGTTAGTATTAAATCGAAAAGCTAACCACAAACTTCTCGTATAGAGTCGAACGGAAAGTTAACTTTGTAACAAAGTTCTGAAGATTTATAATTAGCCTATAATTTTAGGGAAATCATCCGAGCAAACAGATTGGCGGGAACAGCACCGAAGTTAGGGTGATGCGATCTTACAACTGCGAGAGTTAGTAACTGGAACATTTGTTACAACTTGGGGGGGAGAGGACCAAGTTCCCAGATATTTAGAATGGCAACGATTCATAGAGATGAAGAACCAAAATAACGACACCTAAGGCGAAGAAGAAATACACCTTATAAGGTTGAAGTTTGTTTACCTGGTGTCTTAGAATTAGAATAAATGTACCCTCATTTACTTTGAGTGAGTTTAATTTTCTTCACATGATGACCTCAGCAGTTCAATATCTGTCGAGGGTGTCCTAACTTTTTATCTTCATTTTAAAAAGGTTCTCATTTCATGCCACTATGCTCATTGAAGATATTTAACCAATTTTGATACCACCATGTAAAGAAAATTAAACTATGTTTCTTTTGGAGCAATATTCTACTTATTTTCGCAAAAAAAAAGTTTGCTATAAAAACTGCGAAAACATTTGCCTTTTCTCGCGTTCCCTACAATCCCACCTTATGGTAGGACCACGTAATACCTTTTCAATGTAAATAGAGTGTACATCCACCATGCTAACGTACTGTAGTCCCAATATTGACGACGGGGTTTACACAGCTGCCATGTCAAATTGATCGCTTGAAGGTACAATCGTGGACAAAGTAGAATCAAACATAATTACAAGCAGGCATGGGAAGCCCCTTTAATTTGCTTTCTGAGAGATTCGCAGATTGAATTTCCATACCGCGACTCGTATGTCTTAATTACACTTCTCAATCAACTCACCGGAAAGAGCCGTACAACGCGCACACACAAATAAACAAGTGAAGCCAGTTTCTGAGAGAAACATGATCGAATTGTTAGATAATGTGAAAGGAAATTAATTATTAATGTTATGCAGTTATTATTGCTTTTTGCATTAAAATATGGTTTGACCCCTATCAACCAGTAAACAATGAGTACATTTCGTAAGATAATACGTTAAATACAATGTTTTTAATACACAATTTTGTTATTTATTTTAATGATAGATCGAACTTACCAAATTTACATGTTTATAAAAATGACTTAAATTAGTTAAAAAAAAAAACTTTAAACAATAGATTGGTGGCCATGAAATATTTAATTACTTTGTGTTTTACAAACCTTCAACGTGAGTGGAAGTTTTAATCAAAGCGGATACATATAACATTGACCTTTTCCGATAATCCAAAAATTACCTTAAAGTTTATCAGCACAAGTCCAGTAAATTTACATCAAAGCTTAAAAATTAGGTCGCTAAAAGGTCTTACGTTCGATTCCCCTGTCCACACACACATATATATACACACATATACATATATATTATATAGATGTATTTATAAACTTGTTTTAAAGTATTATGTTTTGTGTTGTTTAAGATTAGATGTGAAATGTGCACAGTACTCACAAACTGCTATGGCCAAACTTATGGATAGTCGCTCACGGATTACTTACCTGAAACAGAAAACCAATTAAATGAGACAACACAATGATAGAACAAGGAGAAAGTGTAATATTCTAATTATATTGGAAGAAAATATTTTGTAGGTGAAACCACATGCCGTTTTATTAAGGTGAGGTGGTAAGGAAAGTAAGTTAAATTTGCCAAGTTTCGTAGTTTGTATTGCAGAAAAACTTAACTGACCAAAATAAATAAAACATTACTCAAGGAGCAATGTTTGTTATCATTTTATACTTGTAATAACTCCAAAAATTCTTTAATATCTGCCATTATACGTTTGAATTGAGAAAATGCAGAATTCCCTGTGGTTTCCAAGAAGGAGTTTCCATTATTTACACAAACCCTTTAGAGAGTTTGATATAGAAATTCAAATTCGTTTTTCATAAATAATTATTATTTAGAACAGGATGAGTTTACTTTGATGCGGAAATGTATGCAGATGTTACGCAGCCCAATTTTTCAAAGAGAAAAAAAGGGAAAGGGGAATGGGGGGGGNNNNGGGGGGGGGTAGATGAGACACATATTCAAATCCGTTTGCTTATTTCAACAGGTTTTTTTTTCTTTGGAAGGGATTACCACTTAAAGATCGCAGTTAAATATCCCAAATTTATAAATAATCCATATATATTTGTTGCTTTGTAAAATTAATTGTTTTCCCAAGTCTTTTTCTAAAAACAGAAAAATACCTGTGTTTTCACGGCTCTCCCCGGTTTCTAGGTGTATGGCAGCCTGGAATAATCATAATGAGAAATATTCTGTTTTGTAAACAAGACGTACAAAGTGAAGTTTAACTACCAACACACACTCAGTTTATGGATATTTCAGAAAATGCGTCATAAAACACACACACAATGTATAAATAACTGCCCGACTTATTCGGTTAAGTTCCTCGAGATTAACCGATATCACAATCGGGGCGGGTCATCTCGATGACGCACGAGAGTTTCTGAGGAAAAGAGAACGTGGATCGATTCAAAACACTGAAGGTTAAGACAGAATAAAGACCGAGTGAGTCATTGTTCAGGTGAGGATTGATGCTTGATAGCTGGTACACGTGGCAGAGAGGGGTTCGATTTCCGGGAGGGTGTCCAAAATAATGTAATATTAGTGAATGGGTTTTGACATCGTACCCCGCACAGTACTAATTCCTGGCGCTAGAATGAATATATAGTTTTGGGTGTTCAGTCCTTGGTACGTTTGTTATTATTATTAGCACCGCGTCTTACTACCCGTTCGGGTTATACGCACTTACGCTAATGTGTAATGGTAGGGTGATTGTGAGATGAAATGGAGGACCTACAGTTTAACGTGGAATCCAAACCACGGGGGAGGCCTGGCATTCCCCACATTCACAAGATGTCTTGTCAGAGGTGAAGGAAGGGTTTGGTAATCAGATAAATCTATGCCGGGACCGAGGATTGAACCCCAGCCGCCAGCATAGAAGTCTGACACCTTACCCCTAGACCACCAGGTCACAGGTACGTTTGTTAAGTCGTTTATTAATTAAAAATTGTGTGATACAATATCTAATAATTCCCACCTCTGTGTGTATCTGGTTCGAACACCAACCAGTTGGATGAGAGCCGAAATATAGGGTTGGAAAAACAAATATTGTATTCACGTGATGAGGTACAGAATATGAGAGAAAGGGAGAAAAGGTAAGACAGTTAAAAGCCAAAATAATTAAGAACATTACATACGAATACAAAACTAAACCATAATAGTCATATTACATTAAAAGAACATGAACAGAAGAGCGGATTAGCTCTAGATTTTTAGTCTAAACTTCGCGCACCTATGAACTATTTGCAAATGGAAGAATCTTGACATCTAAAAGAATTATCAGGTCCAATTTTACGTATATATACGTCAAAAGTATTATTTTTTAAGTATTCGCTTTTGACAACCACCAATCTCAACAGTAAAAGCTGAATATCATAACCCTTCCTCAAAAAGTTAAGATATTCTAATCTTTTTTTTTACATTCTCTAAAAGGCTAAGAACTCAATCTCGTTTGGTGTGGTTAGCCGGTGACATAGTTCTCGAGTTCAAATCCCATTCGGCTGTATAAAAAATTTACTTAAAAAAATTGTTCGTCACTAGTCTTCCTTCAGGCAAGTGAAGGGACATTTTCTTTTAACTACTTTTTTTTAACCCTGCCACCTTAAGGTGAGGATTTAGGGAGCGCAACTTAAGGGCAGTTTTTTTGCAGTTTTTATATCACATTTTTTGGCCTAAATAAATAAAACATTGCTCCGGTAGAAAAAAAAGGTTTTCATTTTCTTCACATGGTGGTGATATCAAGAGTTGCTGAATATCTATAATGAACATAGAGAAAGTAGATGAGAAACTTTTCGATAAAGAAAAAAAGTTGGTAATTAAATTCAAGGAAGCCCTTGACCTATATTCAATAACTGTCAAGAAATGTTGATATCACCACGTGAAGAAAATTAAACTGTGTTTGTACTGGAAAAAATATTGGATTTATTTTGGCCAAAAAAAGTTTTGCTATGAAAACTGCAAAAACACTACCCTTAGCGCGCATCTGCTCGCATCCCCACCTTAATATAAATATACTAATGGCTCAGGCGGGTAGTCAGAAGCGGTTCACGTTTTTTTAAATATTTCTTAGAATCAATTTTCTCCCCAAACATTGGAATAAAGGAGGAGAAGGATGGAGTTAATGCAACTCCCCTCGACTTCCTTCCCCGCCACAAGGTGTAGTGATGAATGAATGGGTAATAAAACACACGGACGATGGCTCACACTCATGAGACCATTAAATGACTCATAGAACTCTTACAAAGAGCTACGTATATATAAATGGCACACGCGTTCTACCAGTATTATGTCGTGTTCAAACTAGTTATTTCCACTATTTTGAACAAAATGTTAATAGTCATAAGTATGTATTTAATAAGGGTTCCATTAAAAAAAAATCCAAGTCAAATAAAATGTGTTATATTTAAAAATATATCAATTTTTATTTTAGAGATAAAGAGACGGAATGAAATAAAAATAATCTTCTAGAATATTTGAAATAAAAAAGAGTAGCCAGCATTGAAAGAAATATATCACGAGATTTACCTTTTTTCTGTATCCGGGATATTACTTTATTTACAAGTTTGTATAGCTGAGGAAGGTACAGTAGAGATTAAAAAAAAGTTCTCACATTTGCATAGAGAAGAGTGTAAACCACTAGATGACACACATAATAATCCGGCAATCCAGTATATTGCGACAATGAGGTCTCAGACCGTGAATTACCTATCTTAAAGTTGTAAATATTAATACCATCTATCAAAAGCGACAGCCGAAAAACAAGTATGAATACATTAAATCAGCTCTAGTAAAGTTTTTAACCAATAAGGGCGCCTCACACGTTCAATATTACTGACAGTATTACCGATCGTGTGAGGTAGATACTGACGGTTTGTCTGTGTACTTGTGGACTGTTAGAATTCTAGTGGCTCTTTCGTTGGGTGGCTAATTATTGAACTCTTCCTCTACCACTTACGACGATTTAATTCTCCTTGGTTGGACACCAATTATAAAAGTCTAGTTTACGAAAGTACCTTCGTTGGATTGCCAATGGTAAAATTCGCAATGATGACTTATAATCTTAACATATGCCCCTTGCTAGCTCCCTTCTCGACGTGATTATCATATAAGGAAATTCCCACTTATACAATAAATATACTTTGATTATTTTTATGTTAATTTATTGTTAGAAAGTATACTTGTTATATGTCTTACTATAATAATAAACAACTTCAGCTTGTACAAACGACCTGGCTCTACGCTAGCCACTGTACACTAAATTATAATTAAATATGTGGCGACAAGCAACACACGTCTTGTCACCACCTCGGTCACTGCACGTATTTTCTAGTGTAACAGTGAGAGTTCGTTTCTGCCTCACGTCTTTTTCAAATTCTGATGACAATGACGGTTGCACCAGAGTGGACTGACAATCTCGACCTATCACAAGAGAGTAGTTTGAATCCTGGATTTCTGGTTGGCTGTACAATGCAACCGCTCCGTACTAAGGAAAAGTTGTATTTCTCTTAGAGAGAAAACTAAGTGCAAGATCAGCTCTTTCCGTTTTGGTTTCATCGTTCAACACATCCAGTAAGCACATTTAAAATAAAATACATGTACTGACTTCCAAACTGCCTTAAGGGCTTAAACATTCTAACACGCAAATGAATTAAAAATAATATTATAAAATAAAGAGAATTCCCGAATTTAAATATAAAATGCAAATACAATATTATAGCTGCAGTCTTATCCTTCCTTTTCGAAACAATATAAGGTTTACAAATTGGGACATTACAAATGAAGCCAATTCTCATCAATATTTGCTAGTTTGACAATAATACCGTCAGTAATATTGAACGTGTGAGGATTTGTTTAACTAATATAAGCCATGGCCGAAGTGAAAAATAAACCAGTGTTTCGTGACTTTTGGGAACCCCCAACCGTAAAAACTCTTTAAAAACATCGGGGATCATTCTAAAATAGTTCTTAGAAATCATAGGGGTAAGATATCTCCATTTCTTTCAATAAAGTTAGATGTATTATCTTTCAATCTTTGTAATCCACTCTTAAACCCATAACTTCTGGCCTTTAGGGCCAGTTTCATAGTCAAATTTAGTACGCCTCAAGTGCGGCGCTACACTAAATACATGACGACACCTACCTAAACCAGAATGGAATGGGCCGTTCTCGCATAGGAAACTGGCCCATTCCATTCTGGTTTAGGTAGGTGTCGTCATGTATTTAGTGTAGCGCCACACTTGAGGCGTACTAAATTTGACTATGAAACTGGCCCTTAGTCTTGTTCAGCACTACAGCTAAAACAATTGCAACGCATGCGTTTCCTAAATTATCCATCACCAGTAAGATGTGTACTGACCGAAATACTGTCGGTTCATACTGTCAGTAAGATTGAACGTGCGCCCTTTAGACAAGATCATTCCTATGACGATCCAACCCACGTTAGAATTTTTATTTCATGTTCATTTTAAATTATTGTTTACATTCGTTCAAGCACATTGTAGTTACTAAGAAATTTTTACACTTTTAGAAGATACTAATAATCTATTTTCAAATAAAATTACTTCAATCTCATGAAAATCGAACATTTGATTATTTTTTCCCCCTCCAGATCTCAGATGTATCAGTAGATAAGAGCATAAGAAAGGACAAGTTTTATTCTGAAGTGTCACCAACAATTATGAAAAAGCTACTTAAAAGTATTAACGATTTAAAAAAATGTTTAGCAAGTAAGAATTAAAAGGTCACAAAACAAATTTTATGACCTCTTATATTTGTATCTTTTGAGTGCATATTTTCAATGAAATTGTTCCAAGCCGATGAAGCGTGCAAAGGATTATGCTCACTTGAAAGCGTCAACTTGCAGACATTCTCCCCCTCATCCAAACAACCCTCCCCATTTGTCAAGTTAACAACAAACCCCATTTAACGGAGACCACGGGGTTCATAGTCCACCATCAATTGTTCATCCCACTGCTATCAACTAATCAAGGAAAGGATGGATGGACCTAGTTTTTATTTCTTTGCATGAGCAATGAGTGCTGGTTTTCAGCTGTTTAGAGAAAATACCATTTAAGGTTTAGTAATAGGCTCGTTTGAATTAAATAGTCAAACGTACTAGTTTTAATTAGTGAAATTAATCTAGAAATAATGATTGAAAAACCAACAATTTTTTCGTGATCAAGACTGTACGTTTCACACAAAGGTTAAAACGTATTTTAAGGGCAGAGCTCTTAGTTCACCCAGCTGGGATTTTTACTTCAATTTCACAACAAGCGGCGACGAAGTGGAATGCCTAATGCATGTACCACGCTTAAGACCACTTGGTCACCGGTGACAATGTTAAGCACTACATCACCATAAAATGTTATTAAGTACTCCAACCGACAACCGTGAGAGCTCTAAAAAAATTAAAGGCAAACGCATTTACAAAGTTGACCTTAAATGTGTCCAAGCTTTACCAAAATATGGAGTTACGTAATTCCGAAATAGTTTAAATTTCGGAGCAACGTTTTCTAAAATTTCACCAGTCATGCACCCCCTTTTGGGCCATGGCCAAACTAATGTACTCCTTCCAACTCTTTAAATTAAAAAAGGAAACAAATACTTGCTATCTTGTAAAGCATAAACGGTCGTTCCAAACTAGGGGAAAAAAACTTATAATGACAAGTTAAACAAAGCCGTTACAGGGGGAAGTAAAAGCTTATAAAAGCCAACTATATCCCGTCAAAATATGCGGTAATTTGTTTACCAGACCTATTATACACAGTTAAACACATACATTATGGTTAATAAATTTATTACATTGCTGTTTAGGGTTAAAGTGATGAAGATCTTAAAGAGCTACTGAAAAGAATGTATGAAATACAGAAAATTGGACATAATGAGGATAAACAAAAATAAAACAAAGTAATGATGTGAAGCAAAGAACAAAATCAATCAAATGAATACAGAACTTGAACTAAGGCTACAGCAAGTAATGGTGTTCTGTAACCTAGAAAGTAAAATTACCATAGATAACAGAAGCGAGAAAGATATTATAAGTGTAATAGCGCAGGCAAAGAAAGTTTTTCATAGCATTAAGACATTACTAGCCTAGACTAGTGTAAATTTGGAAATTAGGAAACGGTTCCTTAAGGAGAATGTTTGGAGCGCATTGGCGCAACTGGAAGAAAACCATTATAAGCATTTATAATGTGGTGCTTTAGAAGAATGTTGGAAATATCATGGATGGAGATGATATCAAACGCAGAAGTGCTAAGAAAAGCAAATGAAGAGTCAACATGTTAGTCCATATAGTGAGACATGATAGTTTGACGAGGATATTTATAGAATGAGATGTGGAATGGAGAAATTAAAGAGAGACCAAGAATGGAGTAGATGAATCGGATAGCGAAAGATGTTGGGATGTTGGCCGAAGAAGAAAAAATGATGTAAAAAAAATGGCCCAGGATAAGTGAATACCACCTCAAATCCTCCACGTACCCCTGGGGTTACGCATACCACAGTTTGAGATACAGTGATTTCAAGCCTTCTAATGGACGTCCAAAACCACGGCAAATTGTTGTGAAATATAAATTCAGCCCGGGAAAACATTTGCCTCTTAGATTAATGAGGACCATTTAAAACCCTATTTAAGGAAATGTCTGTTAATCTAGTTCTAATCGTCTCATTCTCTATTTGAATCTCAAATAAACAGATTTTTATCAAATTTGGTACGATTATAACAGAAACAAAGTGAAGGTTTTCAAAACAAAATAGATTTAAAAACATATTCTTAATCCACAATAATATAATTTAAACCAGAAAAAACTAAAAGAAGCTAGTACATATTTGTTCTGTGTATTATCTCTGCATACATAATTCAGAGTAGTAATCGCATATTATTATTGATAGTAATAATATGGCGCAGTTAAAAGACTGCCAGTGATTATAAGCTCCGTTAAAACGACCATCGCGTAATTTCATAGTCAAACATCAACGTGAACTCATAATTCCATTCAACAATTTACGAACTCTCGTCCTATTTTAAAATGCAAGTCCCGTGCGTCGTTACTCTGATTGGAAACATGTCGACTAGTAACCCTATTAAAGAAGTCAGTTAATCAACAACCCCGACACCTAATAGGAAACACCGTTTAGCAAAACTTTACCGCACACATCAATCCACATAAAATAATCAGAGAAGCCAGCGGATGATAAATGAAAAACGACGACAGCTAAACTTTTCCCACCAATAAATTAAGTTGGAATAACTTAGAGAAAACACGTCATAGTAGCCATACAAATATAAATTCATATCAACACGTTTTAAATAAAATAGTTTTATTTTATGTAAGTAACGTGTACTTTATGACTAATTAAATTAGCATAAGACTTAACAAAACAACTTAAATATAGAACAGACAACATCCTTCCCTCGGTCGTTAATTCATTACTTTTAAAGGGGAAAGCCATATATCAACAATGAAACGTTTCTCTGCCTAACAGGGTATCATTTGGATGATAATTATAATAATAATAGTAATCACTCATAAACCCACCGGTGCAATAAAACATTGACCTACAATTTTTTAAACAGAAGAGCATCATTGTGTCAAAAAATAAACAATTTGCATGACTATATGTAGTAAGCGCAGGACTAGTTTAAGTTTAGCGCACAGATACCCAATGTCATGTAATGAATAAGTGTTACGGTGCATTCGTAATATCTATACTTTAGTGGAATAAAGTGCACGATAGAAAAATTCGATAAAAAACTTTAAATAAAAGACGCTGAAAAAATATGTCTTTTTTCTGAAACTAATATTAAGTACAATAACATGTTCATAGCAAAGACATTTAAAAAAAGTTTAATTTACTGTTGAGTAGTCCATCAATGGAACTTGAAAATCTAACAAAGAAAAATATACCTTAATTTTTTTTAATGGGAAAGTTGTATCTATCGTTTCTGTAACAAGACTATTTTTTTGAGTAGTCATTTTTATTATTTAGCACCGCGTCTTACTACCCGTTCGGGTTATATGCTTAAGTACTAATTACGTTAATGGATTAGGAACTGGGAAGGTTGAATTGGGAGAAATTGAACCCGCATTTACGTGGAGGGAGAGTGGAAAACCACTTAGGAAATCCCCTCCCATTCACCCGACCGAGATTTGAACCTCGATCTCCCCGTCCTCAGCAGTCCAGCTCAACACGGCTAACGCGTTAGCTAACTACGCCAACGAGGCGGTATTTTGGGTACCTCAAAGGACAAGAAGCGTCATGTTGGAAGAAACAAAAGGATGTCAGGCGTCTCTTTTGACGAAACGTCCATATGGTTTATTTAGAGCCTCCGGAAGTTCAGTATAAACTTAGTTTTCACCCTCTACCCCATGTTCTAGATAGTAGCAGGGCATCTCAAGTTTACCAGCTAAGATAACGATGAATAAAAACTAACATCGTAACTGACAGAAAAAAAAACCAAATATGAAATACTAGCCATCAGTTTTTTCATCTTGTCATATCTTTTAACTTTACTTTCAATTTCTTAAAATTAATTGACAGACTTGGGGAAGGGTGAGGAGCTATAGGGAAGCGAGTGAAGGGAATTAATTAAAAGAAAAACACGAAGAGTAAAACGCGTTCAACGCATTAGACGGATATATTAAGATTATTGAAGCCATATTGAATCAATGACGTCCAAAAAATGGTGACCCGTGCCGATGGGCACGAAGACAAAGACGCTAATCCTCGTATTAAGCTTATCTATTTGTTCGATGATTGGAAGGTCTATGTTCGAGTTCCGATAAAGTGAACCACGGTGTTTTTTCCCCTCCTAAATGATTTCCCACTTTTATTTCACAAAAATGCGGGTGCACTTCCTACTCTCTTTAATATATGTTAATATAGAAGATAAGTAAATACCAATTTTCTTATCTGACAGTTCAATCAAATGAACTAAAATGTACGTTTAAGTAATCATAAGTCAAGTCATATAATTTTCAGTCACGTTTAATATAATAAATATACTATCAGTAAAAATAGTACAGTGTTATTAATTTTGGCCGCGAAAAATATAATCAAATATATGTGAAAACTACGCAAGGTGGGTGGATTGACGAGGAAGGGTAGCTATTCAAAAAAGACAGGAGATATAAAATCAGTAATGATACGGGAATTAAATGGAAATCTCGAAATCCACAAGTTCCTGACACCCCAAAGCAAGCCGGCGCCCAGTTGTTTTTATTTTGTATTTGCCATTTATTGCAGAAATTCCTTGCCCGAACCGACATACCTCGTAAACCGCACTGTGCTGACAGAGGAATGCTGGACAAGGATCGCTCGAAGACATTTCCTTCCGAGCAAGAAAATGCTAGCTATACTGACTCGTACAGTTCAATTTTCATTGGAAGAGCCTTTAGTAAAATACAGATATCTTTATCATAGTTAATAATTATATCATTTTACTATATTATTAGTGTAATATTAGAGGTATTGATAAAAAATGTGAGAGATCATTGGAATTGACGTATGAATATGTGAACATAGGTGTAGTAAATTTTCCAGCCGTCAGATAAAAATAAGGTTATGGAAATTGGACTGATGGTCAGAAAGTTTCGCCTATAAGGTTATACCGCTAGGAAGCCATCCTGTTGTGGGGTGTTATTCTATAGAGAAGACTTAAAATATTCGTCCCACGTGTCAAGGTTAACACCATTATCACCGGAAGAAAGCGACAAGTCCCAAATCTGGCTAGGCTTAGTAATGCAAGGATACGGGAATTTTAGAATTTTATCGACACTTGTTTTTTCAATGGTCGCTAGAAATATTTGGAAGTTAATTTATATAAAAAAAACAAATGAAACTCCACTAAATGTCGAGAGAGGCTGAGCTACAGAAGCCTTAACTGACTAACTACCTTCTAACAACTCAAGTCTAGGAAACAATGATATCGTCGGATGTGGAATATTTTGATAACGATGGAACAGAGAGAGTGAACTCTTTAGCCAGCTGTGTTAATGGAAACACGTGCCAAACTTTAATATTGGTCGATTTCTTCTTAACCACACCACCCAGTGATTCATTCCTCTGCCACTCGACATTCTACTAACACAGCCCAAATTTAATAAGTTGAGCCTTTTCAGCAAATACATACTTTTTTGGCTGCCAACGTTGATAACATTTTACCCTTTAAAAGTGTTACTTTTTAGGCATTGCTACTTTCTATCAAAACGGACGGTTGCATAACCCATGATTTGAGATCTAGTGACTTTCTCAAACTATCAATATTCTTCCTATTGAAATTGGACTTGACTTTGTGGCCATCTCACACACCCGTAGCGGTGGCTTGGCGAACCTACAGTAGCCCCATGGCTTCTTTGGTGCTGTCTGAAGGCTTTGAAATGTTACCAGACCAAATTATGTATCCCTACGCCGAACCATATGATCTGCAAAAACATGTGTTTAGCAGCTGTCACTTACTGGCGGTCAAAATTTAGGTATATTTCTAAATGTAGACTTAGAAGTCAGCTGTAAGCTTTCAGTCAGCACCAAAGAAGCCATGGGGTTACTGTAGATTGTCTTATTGGTATTTATCGTGTAATTTTCGAAATTGATTGTATCAGAGCGACTTAGAAATTAATGTAGAGAACAGTTACAATATCCAGTGTTTTTGCGATCAATTCATAACTGTGAAAGAGGATAACCCCATTTTAGCGCAAATATACATTTTTTGGTCATGCCGGGACTCTAAATCAGGACCCTCACTAAGCTTAGTAGGCAGACGTGTTAGTGACTGAACTAAGGTGTAGAACAAGCTCAATCAAGATAAACTCATGTTAATACGATACTAGCCCATGTATTGCAACTCCCTAACCCTACGTTAAAGGATCGTGTCTCTCTCTTGGTGTATTCTATTCTCACTTGGTGCATTCTTGCCGTCAATAAATTGAGTCCAACTGCTAAAACTTATACAATATGATCTATTGGACTTGATCTTAACGTGGCAATGTAAAGTAGGGGACGCGAGAAAATGTAAGTGTTTTTGCAGCTTTTTATAGCGAGACCTTTTTTTTTGCCAAAATAAATAAAATATTGCTCCAGTAGAAACATAGTTTATTTTTCCTTGTATGGTGATATCAACAGTTGAGTATCTGTCATGAGCATAGTGGCATTAGATGAGAAACTTTTTAACAAAGGTAAAAGTAATCATTAAATCCCAGGATAACCTTCGACAGATACTAAAGAACTATTGATATTACCATGTGAAGACAAATTAACTGTTGCTCTGTGAGATTTTTTTTTATCAGAAAAATGTTTACATATAACAATACTTACTGCCCTTATCTCACGTTCTCTACACTCCCACCTTAATGTTAAAAATTATTGTTAAAGTTTGCTCCATGCAATCTGTTGATCTGTACACTCTACAGGCCTAAAAATGGAAAGAAATGACCCCAATAAATTAGTATTAGTTTCATATAATATCACATTAAAACAATTTTTCAAATGTATTATTGGCATCCCAATTGTTTTATAATGGTTGTGGATTTAAATTGATTTTTTTTTAAATTCAAATTGTTGGGTGATTTTACGTCAAAGATTATTTTAACTTTATACTTTACAATTGATTCACACCAAAATGTCATTTCTCGTATGGTTTTAAATTCGTTTCATAATATTTACAGTCGATTGAGCTCTTTTTTTTAAAATTATTTTCCCTTCAGTTCTTGTAGAAAAATTCGTTATTCGGATCTCAATAAAATTCCTCTTAAAAATTCTATATGATAAAAGAGTTTTAAATAAATATAGGTATTCTAGTCGAAGAGTGTTGGAATAATCGTAGTTATATATAAAAAGGACTTATTTTTTTTACTGATAAAAAAACAAATAATGAAAGCTAGATGAGAAAATTGAGAAATGTTGGTTTTAAAAATAGGACCATGTGAATGTGGTTTGTGATGTTTGAACGAAAACAAATATAAAAACGTACTTAGTAGAGTGGTGAAAATCGCAATATACAACTAAGCTAATTATAATGCCGCTTTCACTTGATTGTTGACAGTTAAAACGCCGCGCGTGCCGCTCGCTATTGAAGGCGAGGAAGTGTGGGGGGAGAGGGAGAGATTGG
>CABFVX010006367.1:21314-36161 GCA_902151425.1 Timema shepardi
GTAAAGGCCGTATTACACGTAGCAGGTTGCAGCGCTGCTTTCTGACGTAGTTTTGCAGCGCTGCAAGATGATCATGTAATATACCTAAATGATCGGTGCGCGTATCAGAAAGCTGGCAGCGCAAATATCAAACGAGTTTGATATTTTCTGATCGGACGACTGCTTTCTGCACCGTGTAATCGCTTTCTGCGCTTCCAACTTGTCGAATGTTGTACTGCGCATGCGTGCGCCTGGTCAAGATAAGGTAGTACCATACCAGAGGATCCATTTTCTCAACATTTTTGTTCATGTGAACCACGCTCACTGTGTTTATATTAGACTATACACCAAATATGCTTATAGGTGTCTTCATTCATGTGTAAGTAGTTTCGGAAGTCATAAGCATCTAATTCAGGTAAAATCGTCACAGTATGTGACACATTGTTCCATTTTAACACTAAATTTCGACTCCACACACGTTTCTTTATGCGTTTTACAACACTAGGAGATTTCAAACTTTGGTAGTACGCGTACAATATAAGCAGCTCTTCGTCTTGTTGTTGACGAGACATCTTAGCACAAAGTGAACCAGCAAAATCAAGTGCGGACGATAAAATAACTCCCCCTCCACTGAGTGGCAAGATGATCATTCGTCAGAATGCAGCTCTTGTGTGTAATAGGTAACCCAGATTTGTCAGCTCGCAGCACTGCCAAACGACGTCAGAAAGCAGCGCTGCAACCTGCTACGTGTAATACGGCCTTAAAGTAGATAAAATTGGCCAGCGTTCACTATCTTTCTGTTGTCAACATTGACAGGAACGGAAAACATATGTTGTGTGCATAAATACATTTTGTAGACTGAGCAACTTGTTGAAATTTTATGGCGTTCGAACCGTACATGGGAATTTTGTGATGATCTACATTTAAAAAAAATATTTTAAACAACTTTATTTTCGATTATTTCTTCAAATAAAATGATTGCTTGATTTCCTACTGAGCTTAAGATCAATAAGTCTATTCACGGCATAACCGAAAAATATAGACTTCTTTGGTGAAATTGGGTGTTTTATATGTCCTTTATTAAAAAACATTGTGGACACGTCTCACTACCCGTTAGGGTTACACCCGTATAAACTAATTAGGCAAAGGTGTAAAGGATGAGGAAAGTTAAGTTTATCCGAATATTCGCGGGATGAGTGGACAGACATTTAAGGAAACCCACTCTCAGTACACTCGACCGGGATTCAAGTCTCGATCTCCACGTAATCGACATTCGAGTTTATTGTGAGATTGACATCTTTTGGAACCACTCGATCACCGCAGCAGCTGTTTTTAAATTAAGTTAGATTGTAAACTGTTTATTACGCTCCGAAAAATAAAGATATGCGCGGGAGGGCGACAATTGATTTCATTTGACAAAATCATAATTATGTTAATAAAGAAATATGAAGCCAATTAAAATATACTATTTTTTATTGTGTTATGAAAATAAAACCATTATGATCTCATTAAAAATTAAGTAACTGAATCAATTACTAGGTTACAGCTTCATGTAATATATAGAAGTCCAGTTTCCTCAACAAATTGTACGCGACTAACGCGAGTAAATTCAGTAACAGAAGCCACGCCAGTTCTTATGAACTTGCTTGGGTAAGCAGCGTAGATTCTTGAGCCTCGAACTCAAAATCAATTATATTTCCTTTTCTTCCACCAGCCAGAGATTTTAAGAAAGCCGACAAATACATAAAGGGGTGGAGTCTAAATGCACCTGTTTCATAATGTTCAACCAGGAAATGAATATGACCTCGACACGTGCCAACAAAAGGGAAATATGGTCGTATTCATTAAGATGAATAAAAATATTAAACTATAAAATAAGAAACTGAATATTACGTCAAGATTAATTTTAGTTAATAAAGAGATGAGGAATAAAGATCCATTACATGTTGATAGGTTAGTTCAGAATATACAAGTTAAAATAACCGAATAAAAAACAAGAATTTCTCTTTTAAACATTTTGAGCCACAAATTGAAGATATTTTGAAAATGGCACGATTTTGCGATTACTCTCTACTAACGTTTATGTTGATGATTCGTGTATCGTGCCTGTGAGTCATGAAATATAAATATTTAATGTAGTGTCGTTAGTCACATATGAGACACTCAGAGAGAAAATACCCGTCTTCATGCCAGAGTGATTAGATAGGTCAACTATTAGTCTCGATGATTCGGATTCAAACCCCGCGGTTGTTGCTTAGCATGAGTTTATATTTCTGTATAGATCCAAATCCTGGATATTAAATTCAGGGTTTGACGGTTGGTGTTAATTTATAATGTATTTAGTAAGGCTAGTTTGTAATTCGTGTGGTAGCACTATGTTTATTTATATTATTATTCTTATTATTATTAGCACCACGTCTTACTACCCGTTCGGGTTATACGCACTTACGCTAATGTGTAATGGTAGGGTGATTGTGAGATAAAATGGAGGACCTACAGTTTAACGTGAAATCCGAACCACGGTGGAGGCCTGGCATTCCCCACATTCACAAGATGTGTTTATTTATAAAATTATGGTTAAGCAAGGGGTTCATGGATACACTTTTAGAAATTACAAATATTTTTTTTGCAGTTCACATTAGTAACATTTTACCAGTGTAATTTTATATGTAATGATAATATCTGTCAAAATGACTTGATGTATGAATACGTGAAAGTAGATCTAGTGTCACATAAGGTTCTTCCTATGAAAATTGGGCTGAACTACTGAAAACTCCCAAAACAATTTCAAACATAATGTCAGGTTTAACGTTATAGAAAAATGAAGAACGTAAAGGCCTACAACTTTAGATATGTAATACATACAATTATTTGAACAAGAATGTAATTGTAAAACAAGACGGGCTCTTCCTCCAAGCTAAATTAATCGTGCAGTCGAAATGTGTTTTACGTTCACCCTGAAAGGTAGTGAACTTAACTTGATTGTTTCTACTATGGAATAAATTATAAGGATATTTTCCTACACCGCGGTATAGTACCCGTTCGGGCTATAGGCACATATTAATTACGCTAGTGAAATGAGAAAGATATCTAAAAGGAAATGTACCCGTATTTGCGTGGAGAAAGGATAAACTGACTAGGTTAAAGACACTCGCAGTACACCAGACCGGGATTCAACTCTCGATCTCCCTTTCAGCGGCAAACAGGTCTAATATGTGAGTGACACGTTAGAAAATTTGCTACCACCGATGCGGGTGATTGTTATGTTAAATAAGGCAATAATGTTATCAGTCAAGGTAAAACTGCTTCCTTTAAATGTAAACAGAGTGTATACCATGTTTTTTCTTTCTTCATATTTCACCGACTGGTTTAATGAATTAACGGGGACAATACTGCTCTCAAGCGAAGCCAAAAATAAACGCAAAGCTTAGACTTTACGATGACAACAGAGAATTTCCCCCAATTCAAATCGAGGCTAGTTGACACATTTTACATAAATTAAGGCCCTTGCCTCTGTCGAGTGCAAGTCTAAAACCTATTTTGTGGGATGGTGGGCAGGAGAGTGAAAGGCATGGCATGACTTCACAACCGACCAAAGTATCCTTCCGTGCCAATAGGAACAGATGGATTACGGAAACCGCAGATGGCGCCAACTACCGGACAAGCTTTACGGAAAAATCATACGTTTGGAAATATCAGTTTTCTCGAGAACGAATGACATTTTTATGTTAGTATTTTCAACATCCCTTTTAAGATAATGTATCGATATTTATTTTTACGGTTTCTTATTTTTTGTTATGAAGCCGGCAGTTTTCTATTGAAGAATGTCCATTTTATCGATATTTGATCACTGTTAAAATTTTAGAGGAGGTTTGTATATAAAAAGTATAAATTAATCAACATGCTTCTATTCTTGAACAAACCGTTTCCAAAAATTGCAAAACAAATAAAATTCTTAAAGATAACTGTTTGTTCCAATGGCTCTGCATTTCCAGGCCAAAAGAAAAGGGTCAATCACCTTGAGTACAAACAACAAAATGGGGTAATCAGCAACGAAAAATCAGAAACCTCTTTCAAATTATATCAATTTTCGTTATGAAAAAATTCTATGTTCTAGAAGTTTCATAAGTAAAAGAATAGCCGTATAACCTGCACGGGTAGTAAGACATAATGAAAAAAAATGTTTATTTCCATTTTAAACAAAATTGGAAGTTTAAAATTCGATTTCACGGACAATTCACTTGCATTAAACATATTTTAATAATACGGAGAAGTTAATTCTCCAAAAACATGTTATTTTTAAGTATATTTCCCCTCCCCCGTTTATCCAAATATGTAAAAGCTACACAAAAGCCCAAAACTAGTGGAAGCATGGTTTAAGATGTTAGGACTCTTAATGAACTTGGTCGACGATGAGGGTCGATAAACGGTCGGATGCAATTTTCAGGGTGGTTTTTCCTCTTTCCACGCTGATGCGGATGAATGTCATTTAACCACCCCTGTCAGTCCTTTCCTTTAAAATAAGGTTTTAACTAATTATGTGTTAACGTAAGAATTAAAAAAACTTAGCAAGGTCTCAGATTGACTACCCGTTATAATGTGACAAAGCAGCAGCAAAATTGCCGACGATATTTTTGCATTTACAAATAGATATAGCTTGTAGGGAATGAACATATTAAAGTATTTTTTCTTATAAAAATCCTATTGTATAGTAGAATTCTGGTAAGGACTATCAAATGTCAATTCCTACCAAAATCAGTGTAATAATTCTATTTTTCTCTTTTATGTTTATTTCCGCTTTCATCCATGTTCTGTCTTAAGCTATCAACGTATGAGCTATTTTATATTTTATTTTTTCTATCATTTAACCTTCCTTTGGTTCAGTTTTTCTATTACTTGTTTATTATTTGTAGCTCGTGTTTTATCCTTCAAGCATTGTTGTTTTTTTACGTCCTAGTCCGCTTCTTTTGTTGGTCAATATATTGTAGAGAGATGTTTGTTTGTCCACTAGAATGTGAGGCTCTTACTTTTGTATTTTTGGATTTCATATTTTTCTTTTCTAGCACAATAGTCTTAACTATATTGGTTTTTACTATTAAATATCTGTCCCCTCATGTATTGTTTACAAATACAATACAAAAACATAGAGGTGGTGAGGGGGGAGGGGACTAGTTACTCCAAACTTAAGTATAGACGAAAATTAAGAAAAGCATAACCAAGAGAAAGGTTGCCAACAACTATGGTAAAGTATTCCCAGCTTGACACAAGGTCTTAATTTTTACAGTAAGAATATTTGCTTAGGTCTTTAGAAGTAAATTATGTTTCGGTAAAAGCTATACGTTTATTATATCATAAATTAAACGTATGATTTGATATCTATCGGTTTACATTTTTATCGCTTGTGTAAATAACAAGTGGTATTTATGATTTTATTTAGTGGCTTAAAAATAATGGGCTATTATTATTATTATTATTAGCACCGCGTCTTACTACCCATTCGGGATTATACGCACTTATGCTAATGTGTAATGGTAGGGTGATAGTGAGATGAAATGGAGGACCTACAGTTTAACGTGGGATCCGAACCACGGTGGAGGCCTGGCATTCCCCACATTCACAAGATGTCTTGTCAGAGGTGAAGGAAGGGTTTGGTAATCAGATAAATCTATGCCGGGACCGAGGATTGAACCCCGGCCGCCAGCATAGAAGTCTGACACCTTACCCCTAGACCGCCAGGTCACCTTAATGTGCAGTTAAAACATACACTTTTAATAGATAAAAAAGATCCTCTAAACCAAACTTTAAAAACAAGCTAAAATTTGCCCCAGCAGATATATAATTTTTATTTCTCCAGTGATGAATTAGCTATAGTTAGCGCGGAAACTCGCTAAGTTGACAACGCTGATTGGCTATCCACTATAATGAGAAATAGTGATACAGGCTGGATTAGCCACACGGCTAGTGAAGCAGTCTAACTAGGGAAGGAAGTGCTAGATATCAACCGGACTCTTGTGAGCAGTTTCCTGGTCACTTGCAAGCGGTGAATTCTTTCACAAAATTAATTAAATAGGTCTAGTAATTTTCATAACACATGGCATAGTTTGAGCGTAATAATTTGGTTACCGTATTTTTTTATTTTTTTATTTATAGAATGGCAAAGAAACGCAAGTATGGTTCGTGGGGAGAAGACATGGAAAGAGCTTTAACTAACTACCGAAATGGGAATGCAGGCTTAACTGAAGTGGCTAGATTTTATAACTTACCAAAACAAACACTGAAGAGGAGGTTTTATGGTAAAAACATAAATGCTAAATAGTCTTAACAAAAATGTGGGCGTTCAACAGATATCTCTAGAGTTAATGTATAAATATACTGACAAGTTTAATTCCTAGGTAATTTTACAATTTAGCCAAATAAAAATATTTTTTTGTTAGATAGCCTTTACCCTTTATATTTTTTGCAGTTAACCTTGATAACATTTTACTATAATATTAATATTTTTATATGTATTGGTAGTTTTTATGAAAAGGGAAATTTGACGATCCCACAACTTAACGTGTACACGCATGAACATGGTTTTAGTAACGTTCATAGCTATCCAAAAGCCCCCCCACCTAACAGGACTGTAGCTCGGTTTGTAATCAAAACACATTTTCAACTTTTGGTTGGTTGAAAGATGTTTTCAGAGATAGCTTTATCCAAAACCAAAGTTATTTTCTGCATTCCACACACAAACGATGGTTCAGTTGTTGTTTTTTCACATTTAAAATAAATAATTTCGTCTCATACGTTCGGTACAAAAACTAGTCAGCCGTCTATCTTTCAAGAGAAAAAGTGACTTGTCTGAAACGTCTGAAGGTCAACTTGTTTCCACTTGTTGTGTTTGGTTTGCATCTTATTACATAAAAGGGGCGAGTCCAACTATATATTTTTATAGACTTTTTATAATTAAATGTAGCAGTATCACTTAAGGCGATTGGCCCTTTTCATTTGGCGTGGAAATGCAGAGCCATGGGAACAAACGGTTATCTTCAAGAATTTGTTATTTTACAATTTTCTTTTCGAAAACAGTTTTTCAAGAATAGAAGCATGTTGATTAAGTTATACCTTTTTTTACACACCTCCTGTATAATTTTAAGAGATCAAATATCGATAAAACCCGCCTCGGTGGCGTAGTTGGCTAACGCGCTAGTCGTGTTGAGCTCGACTGCCGAGGACGGGGAGATCGCGGTTCGAATCTTGGTCGGGTGAACTGGTTGTGGTTTTTCCTAAATGGTTTTCCATTCTCCCTCCACGCAAATGCGGGTTCACTTCCTCTAATTCAACCTTCCCAATTCCTAATCCATTAGCGTAGTTAGTACTTAAAGCGTATAACCCGAAGGGGTAGTAAGACGCGGTGCTAAATAATAATAATAAAAAAATATCGATAAAAAATTGAAATTTTTCAATAGAAAACTGTCAACTTCATGACAAAAAAATATTTTTTTTTAACAAACAATAAACATCGATACATTATCTAAAAAGGGGTGTTGGAAATATTAACATAAAAATTTCACTCGTTCTCGAGAGAACTGATATTTTCAAACGTACTATTTTTCCGCAAGACCTGTCCGGTAGCTGGCGCCACCTTCTGTTTCCGCGATCCATCTGTTCTTGTTGGTGCGGTAGGATACTTTGGTCGGTTGTGAAACCACGCCACGCCTTTCACCTTCCCTCCCAACATCCCACAAAATAGGTTTTAGACTTGCACTTGACAGGGCCAAGGAGGCAGTGGCGGTCACAGAAGAAGGCCCACGGGGGGGAAGGTAGACTGGTGGAAGGAAGCTATTAAGTATTATTTTAATATTTTTATTTAAAATAATAGTTTTGTCAATGAACTTTGACAATTTAAAATTTTGTTGATGAGTACTATTCAGGTTGAATCTTAATTCTACTTTTGGTACTACAAGAAAAGGATTTTAGATCTATCACACTGAGTAACCATCAAATAATACATGTTTGAAGAAAATATAGCTTTTATGATATTGTAAAAAGTGTTTGTCTTGAATATTAAGTTAAAACAAATCTCAACTTCGATTTGCACCCTTTACAAAATGATATATATCACATCATTATTATTTCTTTGTGAATGTGAAGACGTTCCTCGCCGATCCTCAAAGCAACGTTTGAAGCTTGCGCAGTCTACACGCTAACGCTTTACATTCTAAAGATTGAAATTTAAGAAGTGAAAGCATGTGGGAGTGAAATCGCACAACCGGGGTTTAAAGCATTTTGCCAAAATGGTTTCACTCGCTCTCTTCACGCAAATGCAGGTACATATTAATAATTAAAATCTACCTTAATTGTTTTTCCCATTAGCCCCATGGCTTCTTTGGTACTGACTGACTGACAGCTCACAGCTGACTTCTGACAGTCAACATTTAGGTATATACCTACATTTTGACCGTTAGAAGTGACAGCTGCTAAACATATGTTTTTGCAGATCATTTGGTTCGGCGTAGGGATACATAATTTGGTCTGGTAACTTTTCAAAGCCGTCAGTTGTGAGATGTGAACTGTCAGTCAGCACCAAAGAAGCCATGGGACTACTGTATTTTTAGTAAATATGCTGGTGGTAAGACGTAAACCACGAGGAGAAAGGATTACAAGTTGCGACATGGGTCGAGAGACAAGTGCAGTTAGTGGAATCAGACGGTACTTGCAGTCAGAGCTCCTCCGGAGGAAAAGAACGGCAAAGTACCGCACACATACAATTATTACCGGCTGTAAAAGTGCCGTCATCACCGCGGCATCCAGCACGTGCTAACCCCCTCAAACGTTGCCATAGCTTGGACAAACTATACAAGAGCATTGCCATGAATGTGAGTTATCCTATCCTGACGTGATATATTGAATATATATATATATATATAAACGGCAACCTTGTATAGTAAGAGTCTAACGCCTTACACCACTTGACTACTGCTTCGAGTTTGATATCTTTAAAAATAAAATATGTACACACCGTTTACCCTGAAAGTGGGCAGTCTTAGCTTGACGGACTACACTATGGCCCTGTCCTGTAAACTATGCCACAGTGTAACCCTGCAACAAAGTTTTCTACCTTTCAGGTTTAAAGTAGCGTAGCATTAAACCTAATAACAAACTAAGAAAATTGTGCATTTTACGAAAAACGTGGAATTGCAATAGTTTAGAAAGAAGACGGGTAAGCCACTTGATGAAAAGCCATCCTGAGTGTGGCCTAAGTAGACCTGCGCCAAACCTAGACTTTTGGCAGCAGTAAGGTGTGCCAATTGTTCGAACTACCGAACCTGCCAGTTTCCGCGATAACTAATTTACATCACTGCGCTAGCTGAGGTATCGTCGTAAGTTTTAACTTTTCTTTTGTGGAAACGGTTCCACCTCATGACGTCCCTGCATTTGTGCAATCAGGAGTAGCCCGACGAAACATAGCTTGCCAAGAATGTCGGTGAAAATGTTACATCATTACAATACCTTCTTGGCTGTGTCGTGAAAATGATGGTACGAAACCAAAACAACTTATAGAAGAACTATTCACTTAAATACACAAACAAAATTAAAGAAAAAAATGTCCACGCCAATTTTTTTTGAACAACTCTTTTTTTTACGTGCATCAAGTCTTAGTGCGCGAAGTAAAGGGACAAAAATTTAGATTAAAAAACACTAATATCTCAGTTGATCTACCCACTACTCTCAACTGGGACCTGAATTCCCAACCACCATCAAAACAGACCCACTGTAAGAAATAGAAAGATAAGGACGAAAGTGAGTTCACCCTGCGAGGCCACTTGTTTGTATAGCCTACTAATAACACTTCCTATCTTCCGCTGACGAGCTTACACAATCACAGTACTATTTGTGCCGTGAAAACATTAACCTGCTTTTTAAAATTACCTACAAGCCAATTTTATGACCAAGCCAAGTAGCCTAATTTGATCTAAAAAAAGTCTACAAAAAAACCCCATTTAGAATGAGAATAATAATTTGGTGACAATGCGGGACTATTTTTAGGATAAATTAAAAATGTATTTTTTGTTTTAAAGTTATACATTTAAAACTCGTGGAATAAAATTTAAATTCATTAACATGCCAAACTTTCTCTTGACCTGCCATGACGTCACAGGTAAGCAACGTTCTTAATGTAACATACAGTAGCCCCATGGCTTCTTTGGTGCTGACTGACAGCTGACTTCTGACAATCAACATTTAGGTATATACCTAAATTTTGACCGTCAGAAGTGACAGCTGCTTAACACACATGTTTTTGAAGATCATATAGTTCGGCGTAGGGATACATAATTTGGTCTGGTAACTTTTCAAAGCCGTCAGCTGTGAGCTGTAGTCAGCACCAAAGAGGCCATAGAGCCACTGTACCAATAGTTGTAATAATAATAATAATAATAATAATAATAATGCAATGTCATATATTTACTTTCAAACAAAGCTAGAAAATTAAGCATGCCTGAGATAACGCATCTTTACCGTGGTCCTAATTAACCGCCAGTCACTCGCGTGATCACGTGACCGGGGAACGTCGCACCTGGTTTCCGCGCGGATCCTGTCGTGACAATCACCACAACGGACGCAACGAGCACACCTTTCGTACCACACCCTCGGTCCTGTTACAGTATAAACACAACCCACGGTACTGACCGGCGCGGGAGGTCTGCAAGAGTGGGGCATTCCTCCAGGTACCACACTACCCCACCCCTCTCCCCTACTCACGTTGTGATACGCGAGTACAACGGCAACTCGAGGACACGTCCGGACAGGTAGAGAGGTCAACCGAGAAACGATGGCACTGGGTGACTCCATCAAAGATGATCAAATACTTATGCGAAGCACCTCAACTGGTAGGCCTATTCAGCATGAACCGTTGATAATTATGTATTGGCGATTTGGAAGTAGGCCAGTCTCCAATTCAACCTGAACTGCTTTAAATCGTAGACCTTTACTTTGAGATTGGGTGATTCCCGAGAAAAAACTATAAATATCTTTTAGCCTCGAGAGGTTGTTTTAGCACTGCATTTTGCTACCTGTGGGTTGTACACGTTATGTTCTAACTACGCTAATGTGCAAAGGATGAGTAAGGTTGAATTTAGAGGAAAAGCACTAGAATTTGCGTGGAGGGTAAGTGGAGAACCATTTAGAAAAACTCCCTTCAGTACACCCCACCAGGATTCAAAAGGCGAAGCTCACAGTCATCAGCAGTCCAGTCTCTTGAGAGAGTGGCGCCTTGTATTATTCGATCACCGAAGCTGCTCCTCGAGAGTCGACCACTTTCCAAGTGTATGAATAAAAAGCAGTTGAGGTTGAATGGGAGATTGGCTGGCACTCGAATCTCGATTATGTATGGAGCACTTTTTTTTTATGAATTCATAAACCATTAATGTTATCTGTTAGTGTCACTTTTTGTCAATTAGAGCTACTTGACATTCAGGACCATTTGTATAACTTTTAGAAAGTGTCTTCCTATGAAGATCCAACTTTATATAAACTATTATTGTAGGCTAGATCTTGTCCGTTGTAGCCTGAAATCATATTTTTCACTGGCGAACCTAAGCCAGGTATATACACCTACAGTGGGATCTGACAACATACAAGACGGTCGATGACTAAAACAGGATAGAAAGGTCATCATGATGTAAAGGCCAAGGTCAGGATATGTATTTTATATTGAGCACAGTGTGAACGAGTTTATCTTTTGAACTGTCAACTAATTATTGTGAAGTGGGAAATGGCCCTTGCTATTCGATTCTGTTCTAGTTATATGCGGTTACGAGAGAATAATAGTAATAACAATAATAATGGCGTATCTGGACTACATCAATCTGTTAGCTCCGTTTGAGGAAAATTTATTCAGAACCAATGTATACCTTTGCTCAGGAAAGCGCGAATGTACTAATCGTACATCCTGTTCGGGAAGGCTCTTTTATGCCCCGATGAGATGAGGAGATGGTGATAGCGAATATGACGGGGTAAAGACAATGATACCTTAACCTAACTTGAGCCTGATTAACTAAACACTGGTGACCATGCGAACTATTCTCCTTTCGAGAAAAATCTCCAGGTAACAGCAGGGTATTGAACCTAGGACCTTTATGTCAACATACAGGGTTTTAGACTACTTTACTACGAGGCCAGTTAGCAACGAGCTAAGAATAAGCATATGTGGTTTTTTGACCCAATTTTTCATTTTATCTTCTAATCTGTTTTCAGTTTATAATAATAGTTCTACTAATATTTATCAGATATTAACTTCGACAGAATAAATCAAGACCACGCTGTAAGCGTCGTAATAAAGAACCCATAAACCAATTTTATGGTAGAGTTCGAGCGGACAAGCTTATCCACGGCAGATCACTCTAAGCAATCTACTATAAAGCCATCAAATAAGCCGGGGGATAACGTATAACGAAATTTTGAGGACAATATTGCACACTCCTGAAAGATCGGGGTGAAGATAAAAGGACAGTCTTTAGAGCCGTTGGAAGGGAACTGGCCAAAGGCTTGTAAAGAATAAAGAAGAAGAAGAATATTGCACACAAAAGATCAACACAACAAAAGATTTACACAAGAGCTGAGCTACGACGGTTTTGGAAGACCAGGATATTCATTAACATTTTTAAATTATACGATACGATACAGAATGGCTAAGTAGTAAGGCATTGGCGCGAAAAGCCAAAAGTCCTTGGTTCTATTCCTGTGTCCAGGTAGTCAATTTTTTTAATTTATTGAACGTATTCAATGCTTGTTTTAAACCTTTTAGGGTTATAACTAAAAGTTGCTCTGGAATCACTTTGGTTACGTATGTGCCTAGCCACGAACCGAACTAGAAACCCCACTAAGCTCTTTAAGGTTCTCTGGTTATGGCATGACAAAAATACTTGGCACAATACAACGTCTAACAACACAATAAATGAAATAAGTATTGAAAAAATAATTTGAACAAAGCGTGTTAGAGGAGTTCCCTTTCACCGAAAGCTACGTGTTGTCACCCGCTGCCAGCGCCGTCACGCGAGGTGGATACGGCCTCAGCAGAACGACCTTGACGAGGTTCATTGCTATGGATGGAACGGAGCTTGTGTGTTGTGATGGTGGGCCTCACCTAACTTAACCTACACGCCGACTCAGCATCCAGCCTGCTGCTACCGGTCACCTCCCACCGCATGGGCGCAATCTACAGGAATAGCTCTCTCACCTTCTATCTAGCCCATTCCTTATATCATAGCCTTCTCAACCAACCCGACACTTAGAGGAGGTATCCACACCCATCGTAACATGCTCTAATAATACCTAGTGTAGACATGTCCACGGCGGCTCGCAATAAACAAGGGGGGGGAAAGGTCTCAAGCGTCAGTAACTCAGGACATGGGAGCACTGTTTACGTTTATTCAGTGTTTGTATAAAAGAATGTAGGAGCAACAGCTTTATGGAAAAAATAAATATTTTGCCTTTTACTAAGGAAAGTTGATTTTAGGTCCGTATTTTGATTTCAGTA
Source organism: Timema shepardi (assembly GCA_902151425.1). Lineage (NCBI taxonomy): Eukaryota > Metazoa > Arthropoda > Insecta > Phasmatodea > Timematidae > Timema > Timema shepardi. Next base: position 34,816 of record CABFVX010006367.1, read on the forward strand.
GATTACATTTAGTTTTTATCTCCACGTCTTACTACCGGTTCAGGCTATACAATAATACTTAGCATCGCGTCTTACTACCTGTTCGGGTTATACGTTTAGTAGGCCTACTAATTACGCTAATGGGCTGTGATTTGGGAAGGTTGAATATACAGGAAGTGAGTCCGCATCTGCATGGAGGGAGAGTGGAAAACCACCCTAGTTCACCCGGGCGAGACTCGAACCTCAATCTCCCTGTACTCGGCAGTCTAACTCAACACGAAACTAGTGTTAGCTAACTACATCACCGAGGCGGGTTCAGGCTATACACAAATAGCCCCCCTATGAAAACTGCTATAACGGGGTAGGGATGAGAAAGGAAGCATTTTATAAGTAATCTACCCGCATTTTCCTGGAAAGAGAGTGGAAATACATTTAGGAAAAAACACTCAGGAGCCCCGACCTACGTCATGAGCAGGCTAGTCTAACACGAAAGTAGATCTTTAGACCATTCGGACACTGAGGCGGGCTACATTTAGTTAAATGTTCTACATATTGAGATCTCAACCGTCCTTTAATCTGTCATAACCATCGGTGCATTTGACAAAAAAATATATATCGAAGAGAAAAATTCCTGGTCAAATTACGCCTTGTCTGAGGAATATTCAAAAACTTTTTAAGATTATTATGTATAGAAAATTAAACTAATGTATATACTTTTCTTTATTTCAGCCAAAACAATATGTTTTGTTAAATACTTTTAAAAATCCTGACCTTACTTCGCATTTCCTTCCATCCCATCTGAAAATTAACTATATTTACATTAATTAATTGGCTGAGCTGTGATCAAAAAAAAACTTCATGAAGACTTACTAAACTATTCGAATTAATGAAACCATGAAAAAAATGCTAAAAACATGATTTTGCCAGCTAAAGGTTTCGATAAAGCTATTGGACAAGACTTTCAGTGATCTCCAAATAACTCTTACCCCATTTAGCCTAGATCGGGCAATCTCATGGTGGTAGTAGGCATCCTATTCAGGAATATTATTATCCACGTGTCTATTTTTAAGTATACTTCCAGTTTCTTCGTGTTCGGATGTCGTTATCAACTGTTGATAGTAACAAGGTCAAAATGCACCACACATCATGAAAGCTGCCGACGCGGCGCGGCGGTTGGAATTAATCCCCAGGAACAATGTATTGGCTGTCGTCGCACATGATGAATGATTGTCAATATAACAGACTCCTCAAACAGTCAGGTATTGAACCAGATGTGTGTCCACACTCACGTTCTCGGACAGCAGACTGAACTGCCGGTGACGGGGAGGTCGAGGTTTGAATCTCGGACGGGTGCAATGAGGTCCCTC
>CABFVX010006368.1:0-13307 GCA_902151425.1 Timema shepardi
GGGTCATAAATAACTTAGCTACTTAAAATGTTACAATTATGTTTAAAGCCGTTTAATAGTTTCTCAATCATATTTAATCTTATGTATGTTATAAGCCATGGTCATCCTCTCCAATTTGTTTAAATCAGATAGTTTTTATACACTATTTGGAGTGGCCCTCCTTCAACAATTTTTTGTAAAATGGCTCTCTCTAGAGGCTATGAGTAGTCTTCACCTTGATTTTTGAAAATTGGATTCGTTCATAAATTATAAACCATTTAAAGTGTTCCTCTCCTAACATTTTTGAAATTTGGATGACCTTGGAAGCTATTTAGAGCTTTCCTCCTCCGGCTTTTTCTGCCAGTTAGATAGATGCCTCTAGTATTGTAATTATTTGAAGCGGTCTTCTTCGGCAAATATTTGACAATAGAATGCATCTAGAAGTCATTTGGAATTTGATTTAAGGCCATCTTTCAGCTTCATATTCAATAATATCAAAGGATTTGAAATATATTTAGGGGTAATTTATTCCAGGGAGGGGCTAATTATTTCCAGAGGGGCAGAATCCCCCACAGTTCAGCCGCTCCTGCTGTCCACACATGCTCTATATTCGTTATTTGTGGATGAGCATGCTCTCAGACAAGTATTAGTCTTCTTTGATGTGTGGTAGTATACTGTCTCTATAAGAAGCAATGTTCGTTACTCGCTATGCACAAATATTAGTCTTCTTTGATGTGTGGTAGTATACTGTCTCTATGAGGAGCAATGTTCGCTACTCGCTATACACGACAAGTATTAGTACATGAGAACAAATATTTCTTCCACACTTGTGTGAGTCATATCGAGCATTGAATAAACGTGGAGGAATAACACACGTCTGGACCCGGCACAAGAGGTGTCTTCTGCACGTATAAAGATAAAAATTTTTTTTATAATTTATCTGTATTTTATTTTTATTTCTAAAATATGAACATTAATTATATTTTTGTATTAATTTTCTAACTTTCACAAGGGTCAACTGTCCCTCTGACCCCTCTCCCCCGAATCCACGCCTGAAGCAGTGATACTCATTAAGTGATTTTGACAAATGATTCCAATACTTATGTCTGGAGCTTGTTATCCAAACAACAAGTGCAAAATAATGTGAACGTGGGCATTTAGTAAATAACAACTAGAGAAAGGAGATAGACCATTTTCAACGGAATAATAGGCTGACGGCCTCATCTCTTCTATCGCACCACAGCTTTTTCACCTTGTTGTTAGGTCGCAACCACCACTGCGGAACCTTTTCTGGTAAATTTACCGAATATTTTATATCTCCAATGAGGAGGGTATTTATTTAGATGAATTGCACCCGTATTATTGTGGAAAGGGAATGAAATAACCGATCGAATAAACATAGCTGATGGGCAAGTAGTTGGGGTGATTTTTCGGAACAGCGTAGTGACTGGTAGAAATTGGTCACGTGACCACGCTCCTCGCTCTCTGATTGGCTGCAATAAATAGCCCTCTCCCCTCCTCCCCTCTTCAAAATATCCTTCCCTTCTTCCCCCTCCCCCTATATCGCCCCTCCCCTACCACCCCGCACATGTTGGTTCTTGATTAATTATTAATAATTGTTAATTAATTATTGTTAATTGATTATTGTTAATTGATTATTGTTAATTAATTTATTGGTAGGATAGAGGTGTTGTACTTTATTTATGGGCAACAGCGCTATTTAGTTTATTTGTTGGAGCATTCTGGCATCCGTGGCTCGCCCTGTGCTGTTTGAGAACCTTCTTCTCCAGTTGTAGATGGCTAAACATATTCGTACAAGCCCCCCCCCCCCCCACTTCCCTTCTCCGCTCCTGTCTCTTATCCCCCNTCACTTCCCTTCTCCGCTCCGACTGCCGGTCATTCACTTGTTGGACACGGTAATCCTCCCCCCAGAGCCACTCATTACCGTGTTGTTCATCCCTCGTCCGGTGTTAATGAATCAGTCATTAACCTCTACACATTGAGGAGTCGTTGCCTTGTATTGACAGGAATAGATAGCGACACACTTACAGTTTCATTCAGTCCCCTTTGTGAAGAACTGTTAGCAGGCACTCAATCTCGTGCACCCAAGGAAAGCGGACATGTCTACATGTTCAGGATGCAACGCCAACTGGTTGACACAAGATTAAAACCTGAGATTCTTATTTATTATGAAAAAAAACTTCACCATAGATTTTTCCTGTTAAAATCAAGCTTTCTATACATTGACGCAAGTAAATTACGCTTTTTTTAGATAAATAAATAAACTGCATTATTTATAATGTAAAAGAATAACTTAAAAACCTAAGAACAGTGAGTTTCTAATATATATTTAATAATATATAATAGCTATCACCACGTCTTACTACCCGTTCGGGTTATATTCTTTAAGTACTAATTACTCTAATGGATTAGGAATTGGGAAGGTTGAATTAGAGTAAGTGAACCCGCATGTGCGTGGAGGGAGAGTGGAAAACGATTTAGGAAAAAACCACCCTCAGTTCAGCCGACCGAGATTCGAACCTCAATCTCCCCTTCATCAGTAGTCGAGCTCAATACGACAAGCGCGTTAGCCAACTCAGCCACCGAGGCGGATAATATATATTTAACAAAATTTAAATTTTCAAAAAAATAAATTATAGGTGAATTACCTGAAATTTATTTGGTATTTGTAAATATTAGATTTTTCCTGTTAAAATCAAGCTTTCTATATACTGTCGCAAGTAAACTACGCTTATTTTATTTTAGCTAAATAAATAAACTGCATTATTGATAATGTAAAAGAATAACTTAAAAACCTTAGAACAGTGAGTTTCTAATTTAAATTTTCAAAAAATATATTATATGTGAATTACCCAAAATCTATTTGGTATTTGTAAATATAAACGTTGAATCAACAGCACGATTTCCGGCAGAAACGGTTAGTTACCCCTTAATAACCGATAACACCGCACAGCTTCTGACCATCCTCTTACGGACATTGGAGCGCTCTCTCTTAACAAAATAAAGTAACAAGTCTATCGTCCTATGCAAGAGTGGACTAAGTACAAATAAATGAAATGGCTAATCCTCAGTAATTGTTAGGATTTAAATTGTATCTATAACGAATATGAAACAGGTATTTAGCTTAGCATTGCAAGTAGCAGGAAGTTCTTAACATAAATAATGACCACACGGTTTAAGGCGCTACTCTCGCAATAGACTAGAGTGCCAAAGATGGGAGGAAATCTGGTTTTTATCCCTGTCAGACGTATTGAAGTTGGTTTTTTTTCGGATACGTTTCATCTAAACTCAATCTTCCTGCTACCAAACACATTAGCGTAATAAATATATACGTGTGAACAGGTATTAAGAAAAAATAAAACTGGATACATTGTATAGTCCAATTTTAAGAGTATATACCGTAATAATCAAGTAGGTTTGTGCGCCGCCCGTTTACACCACCGTTTGCTAAACCAAACTTATTAATTCTGTGCTAATGGGGTATGCGCGTCCACTTGTGTACCATTATTTGCTATTCATTCAACACCAAAGTGTACCAGCGGATGTCTGAACAGAGCAGACACGTCCATCCACGTCGGTAGCTAGAAGGTGTCTGGTAGATAACGGTATTTACAAAGACCTGATACAGTTTGCGCATGCGCACATACCATTACGGTATTTAGGTCTTTACAGGCAGCATGCCCATTGAAAAGAGTATAAATAGATCTCAAATCATTACGTTCGGTCATTTGAATTTGTAATTGGGTCACTTACATATCAAGATGAGTTTTGATGCTCTGGAAAATTGGATATATTCAGCTATGTTTGAAAATCGTTTTGCATATTTTAATGGCTTATATTTTTTTTCTTAATACATCTGTGGCGTAAAACGGTATTCTCTTCTTTTTTGTTAGTTGACGAGCCCCCAACGGTTGCTGGGGGTGTACAACCTGTGGGTCCCAATAGCCTAGACCAGTTGCTGAGCTTTACCAAAACGGGATTTGCTTGGCGGATGGCGATTGTTCTATGGGTAAATTAGCAGCCTAATTTACCCATAGACCAATCGCCATCCGCGGGATGACCATAAACTATGGCAGCCGGAACGATGTTAGTTTTGAAGTTTTGAAAGCGATGGTCACCAAATAGGCTGCGGAAAGATACATACAGATACCACACAAAATTGTAAGAAAAGGTCTTGCGACTGTATGTTCTGTTTCGCAGACTAAAGTCTACCGGCCCGTGTACACCAAACGTAGGATTACCGAAGATTTTAATACGTTGCCGTTTGGGTATCAGATTCCTTGTAAACACTCACTACGACTAAAAGGTTATCATTTAGACGGGCTGAATAATCATCTTTTTTTTCTTTCACTCTAGACAGTTACACTGACACACAATTTTTCAAATATTTGAGATTTTTTTCCTGCAAAAAACCAAACATATTTTTTCAATTTATTTTATACACCCGGGTTACTTCTTTATATATTTTTTTTATTTGCCAGTATAATCCTCCACCTAGCTGATTTTTTCTAGTCAATTAGTTGTTTGTATATATTTTAATTCTAGTCAAATATAATAAACTGTTTGTATGCATATGTATATATATATATTTATTTTATTTCTAGTCAAATATATTAAACTCCTTGTATATATATTTATTTCAAATCTAGTCAATTATTATAGTCTGTTTGTATATGTATTTATTTTATTTTAAATTGAAACCATCTCTATGTATATATAATATTTAATACTGAGGCCACTATTTCCCATATGTATAAATATATATATATATATATTGTAAATATACTCAGCATACTTTTCATCATTGTAAAAGCTGTTATGTTTGTGTTAATAAATATAAATTGTAAATATTCACAGTATACTTTTCACTGTGTGTATACTTTTTCACGATTAAAATAAATATTGTAAAAACTGTTATGTTTGTGTTTTAACGTCTACACCCGCACTTCCTACTTTACTATAAATACAAGTTCTTAGAGCTTATAAGCTCAGTCTCAAACACTATGGACAAGTTGAAACATCCATTTTCGACCATCATAAGCGGCCCTTCCGGCTGTGGAAATTCAAATATTTTAGCAGACTTTATCCGTCAATTGGACATAATGTGTGACGTTAAATTTGATAAAATCACATGCTATTATGCTTTATGGCAACCGGGATTCGAACAAGATGGGGCAAGTCCCCGCGTCATATTCTGTAAGGGTTTAGCGGAAATGGATGACATCTGCAATGACTCTCCACAGCTGATTATCCTGGACGACCTGATGCGTGAAACCAACGAAGTGGCCGTCGATCTTTTCACCAAAAGATGCCACCATCAAGATATTAGCGTCATGTATCTTACACAAAATATATTCCACCAGGGCAAAGGCCAAAGGGGCATTTCCTTGAACGCACATTATATCGTGCATTTTAAAAATCCCAGGGATAAAGCCCAGATTCAGCACTTTGCACGGCAAGTCTGTCGTGAAAATCCCCTTGTTTTACAAGAGGCTTACACTGATGCTACAAGTACTCCTCACGACTATATATTGTTAGATTTAAAACAAGTTACACCAGAATGTTTCAGATATAGGACCTACACAAATGTCGAGTGCTGCGTATACCTACCACGCAAAAGCTATGAAAACAACAACACTTCCCGATCAAAGATAATTTCATAACCATGAGTCCCAAAGTGCTGAAGCAGGCCCCTCTCGCTACGTGCGATGTATCGCATGAATCCGCAGCAACGTGTCGCCTTGATGAAAACGGCCGACAAGAAACTGGTTGACTCTGTTTGCGAATGTGCCTACAACACTTTAAAAGGGCAGCTGCCATTGAAAAATGCGCAGAAGACAAAGTTACGTGCTCACAAGCACCAAGCTGGTCAAACAAGGAGAGTGCTGGAAGAAGAAGAGGCGACAACTCGTTGAGAAGGTAGGAGCGTTCTTGCCCTTACTTTTAGCCCCTTTAATCAGTGGGGTCCTCGGTTCCTTATTCAACAAGTAAATAATGGAACACACGAAAAATATGATATTGGTGTCCCCGAAAACATTACACCATTACGAGCCAAACCACCAACAAGTGGCATTGGCAACAAATCTAGTGGTCTCCGAGTTGGACAAGGATATGGAAAAAATCCTCGCTTCAAAACTTGACGACAAATCGAAATGGACCTTATACCAACAAGTGTTACAGCACTATCTGCACTTTAGTAAACACCCTCCACCATCTGAAAATACCACCAACACCGCTACCCCTGAAGTGTCTGTACTTTCCATCCCCACTGTACTTAATACTGTACCAGAACAGGCACGTAAAAAAGTAGAACCTTTTCTAGAACATATTATTTCCCGAGGCGGAATCTCTTGGGACTCAAATGGAGTATTCAAGATACGCCTCTCCGTGGATCTAATATTGTGGATTTAGTCAACGATCTGGTCAGAGCAAGAAGACACAGCGAACCATCAGAGTGGCGAGACTTTCTCACGGCGCTGCAAAAAATAAACGTTCCGAAATAATTTATTCTAATTCCGAAACGTTTGGCGCCCATTAGAGATCCAACGCCCGTACCACAACCACTTACACCGTCGCAACGCCCTAAGAAGAAGAAACCGAAGAGGGTAGATGAAAACAGGTGGCTGCCGTTCAGAGCTTAATGGACCGTCTAGCCGACATCTACTACGACCCTTCTCATCCTGCGGGGTTTGCAGGGGCGGCTTCGCTCATAAAGGCGTCCAAGAATGATCCCGAAAAAGTACGAGAATGGCTTCGTGCGCAGGATGCTTATAACCTACACAAACCTGTGGTAAAAAAGTTTCCACGCAACAAGTACGTGGTGTCAAACATTGACGATCTCTGGCAAGCCGATCTCAACGATATGCGAAGTCTCAGAAAATACAACGATGGTGCAGTGTATTTGCTCACCGACATCGACGTGTTTAGCAAGATGGCATGGGCGAGGACGCTTCCATACAAGACGGGGAGCGTCGTGAGAGACGCCTTTTGGGATATTTTCAAACAATGCGACCGTAAACATCTAAGTATACAGACGGACAAGGGGACAGGGCACGTCTAGTCCGGAAATTTCTCAAGCAAGAAGGCGTGAATTACTACACCACTCATAATCCGGAAGTGGAGGCGAGCATCGTGGAATGACTCAATACTCTGAAAGGACGCATGTGGCGCTACTTTACCAAAAGTAACACGTATAGGTATGTGGACGTCCTCCAAGATCTAGTAGACGCTTACAACAGTGCCAAACATTCCAGTATCAAGATAGCGCCTCCCGACGTTTCAGAAACTAATGTGCTTCAAGTCCGAGATAATCTGTACCATAAAAGGCGTCCAAACCTGAATACTAAGCCGAAAATAAAAGTTGGTGACACGGTGCGTATTATCAAATCCAAAATGCTGTTTGAAAAGGGCTACGAAAGCAATTGGAGCGAAGAGATTTTCAATGTCAGCGGTGTCGTGTTGCGACAACCTATCGACTACAGACTCACCGATCTTGACGGCGAAGAGGTGGAGGGGACGTTTTACGAACCTGAATTATAACGCGTACGTCTTCGCGAAACTTTTAAAGTTGATAAAATACTACGTATCAAGGGTAAAGGTGCCAGAAAGAAAGTGTACGTGCAGTGGAATGGTTACCTCGCCAAGTTTAATTCTTGGATTCCTGCCAGTTACGCCAACGCCCTACCATGAAGGACCAATTTTACATCACTTTGCCGAGCGACAGCTCTATGGGATATTTCCCGAAAAATACCCTCACGAATTTCACCACGCAACTTCCTTACCGTTTTACACTCGAAGGCCGGTGGGAAGTCACTTTGGCTGAATTTCAATATCCGTGTTCTATCACCACCGTACCTGAGGGTCAAAATATTGTATGGTACAAAGGGTGGACGCTAACGGTGTGGAATAAATATTCAAGGATCATATCCCTGCTGGCAAACTACAGCACTATCCATGAATTGTTCAAAGCTCTAATTGAAGTAGAGGCGTTTAAAGGGGATTCCGGAGTTGTATTCAAGTACACAAACCCCAACAAAAAAGTGAACGTTGTCTCTTCTTCACCAAATATACAGCTGCTGACTCTATCAAGCCAACTAATTCTACAGTTCGCTTTAGATCCTCAGACTAATCTGATCAAAGTACCAAAGTCACCGTACGCCGCCAACATTCTACTAGGCTTGCCCTCGCAAATGTACATCTACACGAATATCATCGAGCCTCAGCCCGTGAGTGACATTGTGGCACCACTGTTACGTACCGTCGGTATCAACAACGTTAACTATCTCTATGGCATACATAAGACAGTTTGCTATGATCCGTTGCACTACATGCCCGTGCTTAGAAGGGAAATTTAAAGCTTGGAAATCAATATAAGCACAGACACGGATGAACCTGTACCATTCGAGTTTGGAAAAGTGTGCGTGAAACTTCATTTTCGACGCTGCTCAACATGAACTGTCTCGACCAAAGATACTACGTCAACCAGGCTGGAACAGGAATATCTTCGATCTACCACGGTGTTCCCTATCAACGAGGGACGGGACATGTGGTTGACACCCGTCGCCCGCTATTGCAACAATTTGATCAACACACTCGTCGTGGATGTATGAGACACGCTAACCGAATCGGTGGATGTCGTCAACCTAGAACAGCCTACGGTGGAAAAGCACATAAAAAACCTGGATCTTACCAGTGCTACCTACTATACATGTCAAGTCGTCGGTTTGGACTATTACATGCTGGATTGTGAACTAAAAACAATTTTACTAACTTATCTAAATGATACTGTAGAAAAACGTATGAACGAATATATGAGGCATTCCTGTAAAAATGTTAAATTGTGATGTCTAATGTTTAATAAATATATATTTTTGTAATATCTGTGTTTTACTTATTTATTGTCCCTTACGAGTCCCAACTTGTCTTGTTTGCCCACCAGCCTTGCGCCAGGGAAAACCCGTTGTCTGGGTCAATGAACTCAATATCTATTCTTGTATCAACTCGTCTTGTAGGGCCGACATGCTGGCGCCAGAGAAAACCCAGGTTGCCGAGTTCACGATCTATTCTTGTCCTGACTTGTCTTGTCGACCCGCCAGACTGGCGCCAGGGTTTCAACACATACCTCTAAGGAGGGGGAAGTGAAAGCGGGTCTCAAGGCAGGGGAAATATTTATCACACTCTACCTCCGGCAGCCATAGCGTGAGGTTCATGCTGGGCAGTCCAGTAGTGTCTTGTGAAGGAGGAGCCAATGTTCATCTACATAAGACAGCCATAGTGCGAGATTCTAATATACAAATAAATAAACTACAATGCCCTAATCAATTAATAAAAACTCCAACACCCCGATCCTAGCCAATAATCAATTAACAATCATTAATAATTAATCATCAAGAACCAACATGTCCGGGGTCGGTAGGCGAGGGGGTGGTGGTAGGGGGAGGGTTGTAAGGAGAGGGGGAGGACATTTCGATGAGGGCAGGAGGAGGGGAGAGGGCTGTTTATAGCAGCCAATCAGAGAACTAGAAGGCGTGGTCACGTGACCAATTTCAACCAGTCACGACGCTGTCCCGAAAAATCACCCCAACTACTTGAGAATACTGTACGTAGAATAAATAGCACCTCACAACCGTACGAGATTTCCCGCCTAATATATTATAACTTTGAACTAAAGTTTCAAAAATCGCTCATCGGTAAACTACCCTTAATTTAAGGACTAGGGTTGTAACCAAAATTTAGTCCTGAGGTATATTCATAACCAGGGCCCGGAAGTTGATGAAGTATCTTTTTTCTATGAAGTCGATCGCAATGGAAACTTATATATAAACACATTTTATGACATACTGATATTGAAAACATGACTTGTACAGTTTATGCAATTTGGTGACATTTTTGAAACTTTTTTCCTGGTTTTTAATCTTATCGTGAATTTGCTGTTAATTTTAAAATCATTTACTAAAAACCCTAACACTCAACGAGTTAAAACTCATTATATATATTTAGTTGTAGAATTCGTTTTCTCGGATAATTATCAGTGAAACAACTATCGTAGTCTAATGTTCCTGACAGAACATTACTAGATGGGTTATGTTAATAGCTATATTGGCCATACCATTTATTTCTTCCTATACCGTATTCCAGAGCCATTACCATAAACGAACAAGAATAGTGGGATTTTAAATGTATTATTTGATGCGTAAGAACATTTTTTGCGTTTTAGAGGATATCAACAATGTGTTTTTAAGGGCATTTTTTGTTTTTGAGAGCATTAATACAACATTTTTAAAGTCCATTTATTGAGTTTTTAAGGGCATTAACTTCCGGGCTTTGGTCATCAAGTTTGAACGAAATCCATCAAACCATTTCGGAAATAGACTCTGGGGCAGAAAGACTTTGAGAAATCAACTTTTTACTTTGTCTCGACCCCTTGGTAAAAGAAGTAGTGTGATCGTCAAAAAAATCGAACTTGAAATTATGATAGCCTTGAAACCGAAACAATATTTTTATCGATGTTGTTTTTCTGTCTGTATTTCGGTCTAGAGTCGAAACCATTTTACCGATCAGGCTAAAACTTGGTATCTAGGGTTTTTATCTTGCTCCACCTAGATTTTTCGAATTTAGATATCTAAACCTAAAATTTAGGGTCGTTTACAGAAGGGCAAAATTATAAAATAAATCGATATTCTCGAAACAACTTTAACAATTGTGATTACATTTTGTATCTAGGCAGTATTTAAAATTACAAACAAAATGGTAACCTTCAATTTCCAATAAACATGGCTTTTAGGATACTTTACATGATTGGAAGTTTCCAACGTTGATACTTTCTCCGCAACTATTTGAGATACGAGATAACTTATCATTGTAAAGTTGTACTATTTAATATAAAAATACATTATTTGAAATATAATTTATAAATACAATAGTTTCTGAGTTATAAGCAAATAAACAAAATTTTATTCAGGTCTTTTAAACGTGAACTTGTTATGAACTTTGGTGGACATGTTTCTTAAAAATATAACCTTTAGTGGAGTGTTTCTACAAAAAGTATATTCATTTTTTCGTCTCACAAATATGCTTTATTTTTTAGTCATAATCTCCATTTTAAGATAACTGATAGAGAAAGTGTGTGTGATCTCGTGGTCTAAAATGTTCGTATAAAATACTTTCTCTTTACACAAGAAAAAATTCTATATTAGTTTTTAGAGGGTAAGGGTCATTTTTATTATTTTTGTATTTGCTAGAAAAATTAAAATTAATGCAAGTTGACCAAATTTGGCAGTAACATATATGAGTGTTCCCTAATTAGACAAAATTATATGGGGGAAAATTGTAAGATGGTTGCAGGGTGTTTGTCTCGTTTTTCTTTCAAGTCAGTTAGACACTTCCTAGGTGGCCATGGGTCAAGAGAGACAAGGCAACAACTTAGCTGAGCCAGAAATCTCACAAAAAGCGCTTTAATCACGCACGTATGTAAACAAAATTATTTTACCAAACATTTGAACATGCAATTATTATCATTAAAAAATGGGTTTAGAATTAATTTTTTAGGATAGCCAACCAGGAATGTTTACCAAAAAAATGGTTATTACTTTTTCGTGACCCCTCAGAGATAGGATGTATTGTGATCGTACAAAAAATGTAATTCGGATGGATGTTGGCGTTTAATGACCCTCAGAAACAAACAGTATGGTCTTTACGATAACGTGTGTTTGTATCTTGGACTGAAGCCGAAATCATCTGACTGAAAGGCTAAAACTTTGTATCTAGGGTTTTCAGGAGTTTCCTTCCTCTTAGGGTTTTGGGAGCTAGTTATCCAATCCTAAAACTAAGAGTAGTTTACTTAGGGGTTGTATACGAATGAATCAATTCTCTCAAAATTTGCTCTAACGATTTTGATTAAATTTCTTATCCAGGCACGGTTTTACATTACAAACCAATTGGCACCTAACTTTATAAACAAAGAAATTTGCAATTTTGAGATACTATATGACTTATCGCTGCAAAACTGTAGCAAGGTAGCTATATTTGTACTTTCTAATGCCAAGAGAAAGTATTGTAACGGTGAAGATTGGTTGATCTCGAGATAACAAAATTAAATATAACGATATATATATATATATATTACTATATATATATATATAACAAAATGAAATTGTAGCGGCGTTGGTCGGCATACAGCAAATAGATTTATAAAATGTGTTTCTATAAAATATTGGTTTGCCCCAAGGATTTAGTAAAGACATTAAGTGGACAATGAATAAAGGTAACAACCAATTAATTTAATTTGGTACATATTAGGAACCAAAAATAAAAAATGAAATGTGAAAAGTGCAGCCAATCGTCCACGGACTTCCCTACATTTACTATCAACTCTTATCATATAAGTGTTTGATAATTTTACCACATCGGTGCCTCATACGTTTTCACTAGCGCCGTCGACGTCTAAACGAGGTGCCTACGTGTTTCTGTAACAACGTATATTATTTAATCTATACTCTTTGTTGGAATACAATATTTTTTCCAGAATGTTTCTGCAAAAATATAAATTAATTAGTTTCACATATATTATGAGTTTTGAGTAAATCTTTCCATCTTTTGCTAGCGAGGCGAAAGTTTGTGTGGTGCAACAGCCATTTATTTTTACTTAAGATGGTGACAATATTGTATATTGTAAAATGCAGCCCCTTAAGAATCTACATTTTTTATCTAGCTCAAGCGAGTTTGACACGCTTGTGCTTCTAAACCTTTTTCAGCTGATGCCCCCCTCGGCAGATCAGTCAACCCCCCATTATTTTTGGGACGGCCATAGAATTTTTTTTTTTAAGTTTTCTTTTCACTTCTTTATTTTATTTAAAAATTCAATGTATCATTGCAAGCACTGTGGTAGTAACAAATGATTAAAAAGTGGTTTAGTGGCTAGCGCATCAATGACCGCAAGGGGGGTGGGAGGGGAGGTAGAGAGGAGAATAATTGGGGGCAAATCTGAGGCTTGTGGGCTTGAAAATAGATATGTGTTTGCGCACGGGTGTCTTATTTCCCCCCCACATATTAGATGAATTATTTAAGCTGGTTGGCTGCGTTGCCAATACTGCAGGAAAAAAATTGTCTTCTTCACTTTGGTAGAGAGATTGAAATACAAAATGTCTTTAATTCGTAAAGCGTATAAACCGAATATGTAGTAAGACGCGGTGCTAAAAAAAATAAATTAATTCGTAGCTGATTTTTAACGTTATTTTCTAAATGTTCCACGCCCCCTTAAGGTGGAGCGCCCCCCAGGTTGAGAACCATTTGTGTAGACAATACGACCA
>CABFVX010006368.1:20505-40641 GCA_902151425.1 Timema shepardi
CGGTGGTCTTGGGATAAAGTGCTCGCCTCAGAACCAGATGTTCGTGGGTTCAAAACCAGGCGGGTTGGATGTATTTTTATAGAGCGATAAAAATCTGGATCAAAACTTCTTGAGGGGGGAGGGGGGAGTAAAGCCATCAGTCTGTTGTCGAATGTGGAATGTAAAGGAACCCTGAAATCAGGCCCTCCACGTGTGAGGCTAGCACCCAGAACAGTCCTTGAAAGAAGCAGCCCCCCACCGCCCCGTTCCCCTCACACCATCTCGTTCGTGTCGTAGCGATGCCAACGTGCTACAACGGCCACTCTTAACACCTTACACTACACAGGATGGCCACACAGCACAATTTGATTTTTTACCTTTGGCCCCAATGTAGAGGGAGTGTGATGATTACGTAATGTTGTGTCACTCTATGATTGGCTGGTGGCTTCCCCACCCCTTTTACCCTCCTCCCGCACCTTTCCAGTGTTCCAAACTTGTTTATTATGGTCGAAACTTTTTTGTGTGTTCATTTTTTTTTATGTCTGGGTAGGATTGGGACGGGCATTGGCGTTTATATTTTATTTGTTGGCGGGCAGTCCACGGCGTTGGGCACTCCTCCCACAGCATCGCTATTGAGGGTGCAGTACGAACCTCCCTGACGGTCGCTTGTTGTAGAATGTGACCACCGACAAGCTAGCAGCAGCTCGCAGCCGTAATACCCCTTTCCCTTTACCCCTCACTCTCCCTCCCCCTTCCCCAGGCCATGGGTTTTCCCGGTGTCGTCATCGCAATGTCGCAACCCCTTCCCCAACCTATGTGGTAATGGGTTTTTTCCCGGTGATGTCGCAACTAGAGAGCATTGACACAGCTCTGATTATGCACAATCAAGGGCCTCGGAATCCTCAATTAGGGGCCGTTTCCTCCTCACCGCAAAAGTCTACTAAAATTGGTTAAATGGTATCGTCCGTAGACATGCGAGGATGTAGGTATCAGCCATGCACCACTTTTGGCGGAGGAATAAGGTAGAAATGACAAGCGTTGAAGAGGGAAACGAGTGACAGTACACCTCAGAGGAGATTCACTGCCATAAATAGATGGGGCTACAGGCACCCTTTCTAACTAAACGTATATATATTAATTATGATAGTGCAGTAGGGATGATTAATAAAATGTTTTATCAGTTTACCTGGAGAGAAAACTACCAACAGTTTACACGGCATGTATTCGATTTCAACCTCCCTCGTCAGAATTAAATGAGCCTGACATTTAGCCGGCGTGCACACAAGGATTCGAACCTCGATATCTTTCGTGGGGGTAGCACAGCTAATGAATGTTAGAACCATCATCCATTCAAGGACTTCCCTCCGAGTGCACCACGCATTTTCGAGAGAGAGAGAGAGAAAGTAAAAATAAGGGTTTTGCTGGTCGACCAGATTTTCAGTCCAGGTATAATGTGTATCAGTATTTAATGATCTAGGAATTGGGTAGGTATAACCCGCATCTGCGTGGAGGGAGAGTGGAAAGTCTCTTAGAAAAATCTCCCTAAATATGCCAGGCGCTGATGAAGGAATCTATATTATATCTTTTTAAATTTGATACTATGGCGTAGAGGCAAAGTAGAAAACCACCCCCAGTTCACACGATAGAGATTCGTATATTGATCTCCCCCTGTCCCCGGCAGTCAAACTCAACACGAAATTAACACGTTAGCTAACTACGCCATCGAGGCTGGTCTTATCGCTAATATAACCAAATGATTCCTTCCAGCATCTTTACGTTGTTAAGTGCAGTCACATTTTCACTGAGAGAGAGAGAGAGTGTTTAAAATCAGCCTCAATACACTCTACTGGGATTCGGAACCCCACGCCTCAGCAGGTGTTAGAACTCCAACCTCGCACCCCACCATCAGAAAGCCCAAGCAGAGATTTGAAACAAACCTCCACGGCTCAGACCACCGATGGAAAGCCCTAACTAGATGAGGCTGACATTTAGACGGTGTGCACACCGGGATTCCAACCTCGATATTTTTTTCAGAGCTAAAACAGCTAATGTATGTTAGAACGGCCATCCAATCAGATACTTCCTTCCGAGTGCGCCACACATTTGTGAGAGTGAAAAAAAGGCAAAATCAAAAAGGAATTTGCTGGTGAGCCAGATTTTCCTAGACCAGGTAGAATGTGAACCCGAATTTGCTGGCATGAGAAAATCAATCTCAGAACGGGAATAAAACGTCGACCACCCTGTCATCGCCCGTCTAGTATAACACAATAGTGATGCCTTAGACTATGTGACGATCGATGCAAGTATACAAACATTATTATAAAATGCATTTCCAGTAGATAAAATTGAGCTATGGTTAGAAAGGGGGGGGGGGTTCCAATTTTAGAAAACATGTGAGAAATACTTGTATGTTGATTAATCTTATGGACTTTACCTCCTTTCTAATAGCCACGAAGACTAATTTATGTCCTACCAAGCCATAAACCAATAAAAAAGACACAAAAAAATGATATAATTTTGTAGTTATATTAAATATGCGGACCACGAGCTAGCTTCCAAGCCACTGGTTTTAATGTCTTTGGCTGACAATGTATATTAAAACATGTCCAAGGATTAAAATTCTCATTAAAACAACCCTACTCCAAAGCGGGAGTATTGCTTACAAAAAAAAGTCCTTAAGGATTCTGTCTACATCTGACGTAATGGCAAGTCAAGATAGGATCCTCAGTGTAAATGTATTTTGCTGAAAAAGCCATCAGCATGCACTTATGACTAAGCATTTTATTTTTCAAGCCCTGTCAGGACTAGCAGTATATTTGGTAGGACTGAGGAAGATATAAAATGTACCTGCACTTGTGTGAGGCAGAGTGATACGGTCGACTTGTATTCAATTCCCCTAACTTCCCTGTTAATAGCCATGAAGTTAAGCTTATCGGTATTTAGAACCACGTCTTACTACCCGTTAGTAGTACCCGTTGTACGCTTAAGTACAAATTACGCTAATGGATTAGGAATTGGGAAGGTTGAATACACATTTGAGTGGAGGGGAGTAAGGAAATGTTCCATCTTTTACGTGGAGCGAGAGGGGGGGAACCATTTTGTGAGCACTACCAAGTGTACACCTTGGCAGCTATTCAAATACTCAACCTCACCCCAACATAGATTCGAACCCCAATATCTTTCGCTGAGTGCTTCATGCCCTGTAGTTGCCAAACCCGAGAGAAAAATATGGAGTTTTAAATTGCACGCACCCTTTCTGTCCCTAGAATACGTTGTAGGAGTTTCAAATACAGAAAGGCGCTGGAAATGTACACGTGACAACTTTTCCGGAATAGAATATTAAAAAACGCAGGTGGATAAATGTTAAGCTTTATTGATTACACACATGTAGTTAATATAGCTTTAACAAGCAGAACATATTAACAGAAAGGAGGAATAAGTATACCAATATTATTATTATTATTTCACTGCTTAAATATTTTTTTATAATTTAACTAAATTTTGTTTAAGGTAAGGTGTCACACACCCACGAATAATATTTATCTTTAGATTGAGTACTATGGCATGGGTTTGTTTAGCTTACCCTGAATATTTATTAAAACTTAAAATATCCATTTACAATACTCACAGTGCCCCCCTGCGTTCTACATGTCTAATATTTATCACAAGAAAGAAGTAAGGCTGAATAAATTAGATTTACTCAGGTAAAGTATCTCAATTTTGCATATTTATGTAGATTTACCTAAAAATAACTTTCTGTGGTTTCTAACCCCGATCTTTTCCTAACTTTTATCAAAACCTGATTCTAAAATGGAAACTCAAACGTAATTATATAGTGTCCTGGCACACACACACACACACACACACACACACACACACACACACACATACACACACACACACACACACATATATATATATATATATATTTAAATAAAACAGAATAATTAATAATAACATCTATACTTCTTTGAAAGGCTAGAATGTGAAAAAATCAAAAAAATCAATACATTAAAAATGTTTGAAGGTCTTTCTCTAGAAACGGATAAATGTTACTATTTCCTCCTAGCGCTTTACCCCCTCTTTAAACCAAACTAGCTGTTACTCAACCCAAGCGCTTTGAGGCTAAATAGACCTAACCACCATTTGTGTTTTGTTACACTTGTTCAAACTAATTATGCTAACGTGCTAGGGATGAAGAATGTCGTGTCTCACAGAAGTGCACCCTCACTTGTGTGGATTTAGATTGAAAAATCATTTAGGAAAAATAACCCTCAGTGCACCCAACCGGGGTTGAACCCTGATCTGTCAGTAGTAAGTGGGCAGATATGTCCGATTTTCATACCGAGGGAGTATTGTAATTTCGGAGGAACAGATTTGACGTCACCTTGTGTGTATGACTGTATGGTGACGTCACGGAATGCATTTAATCTAGACGTCACATTATATATTAGATTTGAACAAATTATAATATTAAGTGCCAGGTACAGTGCCGTTATAAGATAATTAATTGTGCAAGCGTGTGTATGTTTTAACAGTGACGTCATAAGATAATTAATCGTGGTTGGAGGGGGTAGCTATGCTAGAGATATATAAATAAATGTGACAGTATAACGTCTTGTTACAGTGACGTCATGATGATAGTATTGTGATTTCGGAGTGACGTATTTGACGTCACCTTAACAGATTTGAATGAATTATAATATTAAGTGCCGAGGTACAGTTAATGCATTATGACAGTAGGACGTTTGAATGATTAATGACGTCATATTTAATTATACACTAAAATGTTATACTGATCTTACTACAAATATATAATTTAAACGAGAGGGAAATATTACTAGATATGAAAAAATAAATACAGGTTTTTTTCACATTTAATTATAATAAAAAGATATACATATTTCACATATAATTTTATATAATTGTTATATTGAATACATAAAGCAATTATGAACGTATATTAGTTACATAGTATAATTAAAGACTAATTTTTAAATTTCTAATTTCATTGGTATGTTTTACTGATTACATAAAACAATTATGCAGGTATACACAGAGTATAATTATAAATAGTGTTTAGGAGTTACTTTTATTTCAATTTTAACCAGTGTTACCAAAGATTAAAACTATTAACCGGACGGTACAATCCAAAGCTTGATAGAATTGTCATCCCCAATTTCATCATAAATTAATACAGACTTTGATTTATTAACAAGGTATATTTGCTCTATTGTGCAGATTTTGGAAGACTTTTTAGGCAGGAAAATACCTACGATGTTATCTTTTAAATAAGCTTTTACATAAATACCTCTTCCAAATTTAATATCTCTTTCGTCAAAAGATATAATATGTAGTTTTGTGTTCTCCATTAAACTTTGAAGAGAAATATATTGAATTTTGGTCTTGGCTAAGTTGAATTCCTTAATAAACTGGTCCATACCTTGAAAAAATCAAACAAATATATTATAGAAATAAAAATAAGACAGAAACTTTAAAAAAATAAAAAATATAAATATAAATTACCTTGATTTACTCTGCTGTAAGTTTATCTGCACTCAGATCAGCCCAACTAACCTGTAAATTGGTCGTATGCTTCTCATAAGCGACGGGTAGACCGAAGTCTAATGCCGTGTCTTCCCAATTGTGTAGGCACTCTAAGTGCTTTCGATACCAGTCACTTAAAACTTTACAATAACGTTTTGACCCAAAGGCGTATGACTTTTTAAAGTTAGAAAAGCATTCAGAACTACAATAATGAATCGTGCGTTGAATGGTTGATTCTACTAAAACATCTATTACACAGGTGTAATTATTGAAAAAATCAGTTGTGCCTAATTCAACACTTCGGTCACCATCAGAATATACTTCCAAAATTAATACATCACCAATAAGCGATATAAAATTATCTTTACCTCATTTACAAACACCACGACGGCCTCTCTTGTCCGCTCTATCGAAATAAGATCTACTTGTAAAAATATTTCTAGATTGACGCTCAATATGGCGACGTTTAAATGACCGAAGGTGGCTGTTTAATCACAAGTCTTCAACTGATTCCATTTTACTAATTCTAATGGCTTAAATACACAGCGTATTTAAGTATATTCCTGTAATTTCTAGCTCTCAAGGTGAACAACATCTACTATCTATCTTTCTAATTAAGTTTTCAACTTACATCTCACTACCAGCTAGCCATCGAGTTACGATTATAAAGAAAGATGCGGAGCGTGTACCTTTCTAATTAGATATTCAGGTTACTTCTGAAATGTTAACCACATCTGATGGAGGTGTGTAGAAATCAAGAAACACATTGAGCTGGCGGTCTATAAAAGGAGAATTTAACTATACCAAGTCATCATTTCATCACCATCTTGTCGGCTGAAAGGAAGTTGTCACGTAAATTAAACATTGAGCTCTCGCATTTTGGCAAAAGTAAGAATAATTTTACTATTATTTCTCTATATTTTTTTGTGTGTTTCTCTAATGTTCAATTTAATAGTTAAACTAATATTTTATTATTTATTTATTCTTATTTTAAATATTTTGTGTGTGTTTCTCTTGTCTCAATTTATTATTTAAACTAACAATTAATTTTCTTTTTTCTTTTTTTTGTGTCTAACGAACAACATTTAAAACTGATGAATCTAGCGACAATGCTAGACCCTCTACTTCAGACATTAACAGACAACGCAAGCACATTTTTGATTATGCGGGAGGTACGAACACTGATGACTCATTTACCATAATAAGAGAGACAGGACGAACGTATAATCGGTTCAACACCTTAGGCAGGGATATTTTAGTTCGATTCAAGCCTTTGATTGCGAACGTGAGTCCGCTGTATTATCTAATGACATGTTTCTCAAGTCTATTGGCATATTTGCTTAGAGGTACGGCACCTTACGATTTAATTGGACTCACGATCACGAACTCGGAGAATAATCTTGATAAACCGGTCGGGGTTTAGTACCATATATGTGACCAAATTGATGAATAAATTAACAAAAGTCATTCATAGTAACGCCAGATTTGGTATAGCCGATGTATTGATGATTAAAGTGAATCATATCAAAATGATGATGGGCAATGGTAGAGCATTAAAAAGAAGGTGCATTTCAAACGATTATCTGAGTCACCATAAAAGGAGCATATTCTTTGTTAAAATATTGATGAATTGTTTGGCACACACTATAGTAATAGCGATAGCCAAAAATCACTAATGATATTAATTATAAATCTGCAACCAGCCTCCCTCATCATCCCAATCATATAATGGACAGAGGTGGAAACAAGAGAGTTATAATTTTTATTCATTCAAACAAAATACAGCTCAATGGGGGAGTGGCACACTAGAGTTTACAAGCACCAAGCGGTAACATACGCCAAACGGGCGAGGTAACACATAAACGCATGCCAGAGCCAGAAGGGCGATACAACAATAACAAAATATATACAGTCTTATCTTAAGACCCTAGAAATGGCACCACCAATGGGTGACCCCAAAATTACTGATAAATTAGTCTCCTTCTATACATTGAACGCTACAAATCTCAAACGATAGCACAGACTCGACCCCAAGCTCTAGCATAGCCCAAAGGGAGCCTAGACCCCATTGTTAACTAAAGCAGCCGATAGGCGTACCAATAGCACTAAAATGAATACCAAGGTTTCGAGACCACCAATGGTAACTCCACCCTTTAAGAAATAAGCTGGACTCCGTTCGGAGATTTGATCTAGGTGGGCTGCGGCCCCACTATTAAGAACCCATAAACTTATATTTATTAAACATAGCAATAAACTATCCCAAATCTCCCTAACAACCATAAATATATATATATATANATACTAATAACCCTAAGTATACAAATAACAAACCTTACAAAACACAGCCGTGTTTCTCTTAGATAGTTCGCGGCCCCACATTTAACCACCTATTTTTTATGCAAAAGAAACATAACCATAGCTATATATTATTTGCGACCTCCAAGACAAAATGCATCGGAGTGCGAACTTTTCGCGAAGCGGAAATTTGAAACCTTAACAAGAGAACCAGATGGGTACCCCCTATAGTTACCATAGTCGTAAGGACGGGCGACAATACCCCGCAGTCATGACTACTCGTTAAATAAATGAAGTATATAAATACATAATTTATAAGAAGTCCGAAACCGTGAATTTTGAATACAAGAAAGGATTGAAGCCAAAGAGAATTTTGATAATTCACGACGAGCCCACTTATGAAGTAAGACTCTTACCTCCTAAAAGCCCTGAGTATAATGCGTGTCAACTCGTTGCACTTCAAGACCTTTATACCCTGAAGTTATCATGTGCTCTCAGATCGGAGGAATAGGGGGGGAGGTCAAGAACCAACCAGAGAGTGCTGGAGTATAGGCCACACGCACAACATATTCTATCAAAGGTTCCAGAATTTACTCGTTAGGGGCACTTGGCGATGTTCACTTGCTTTCTTGTCTGACGGAGTGGGAAGGGGGAGACCTCTTCGCACTGCCAGTGGTGAGCCTCGAACACCAGTTTAGTTGAATGTAGTGCGTGTTGTGGAGAGTGTCTCGTGTTTTGAAGTCCATTCCAAGCGAGTCAACAGGGACAGCATAGGTTAGCGTTATAATCATCCAATGTTTGTTGTAACAAGGTTACGAATCGTATATTCAGGGGGATAAAATAAAAAATTCTGTAGATTATATTCTCACAAAAACTAGCGTAGATTTATCTGGGGGAGGGGGACGCAAACATCTCGATAAATTTCAACGTTATTTTGGTAACGAATATAAATTACGTGTGTACAATACCCTCTCGACGTTCAAAGGATAGTGGTATGAGGGGGTTTCGTCTTCGATTAGATACATTAATCTACTGTACGATGACGTTGCGCATCACTTTAACGTAATAATCAATATGGCGGTCGCGTTTTCAGTATTTTTTTTTGCGACGGATGTAATACCGGTTTTAAAAGCTGTGTAAGACATTCATGTAAGAGGACTTGTCCCCAATGTATGTCCGTACCTCCGTGTTTGTATACAAGCGAAAAAGTGTATTGCAGTGATTGTAACAGATTCTTTAGGTCTGGCACATGTTTCACTAGCCATAAATTGAATAAAATTGACGGTAAGAAAACTGTTTGTGATTTAAGACAGGTGTGTATTACCTGTGATAAAACAAAGGGGAGTAATCACGAATGTTTTAAATCATACTGCGCGACGTGACAAACAGAATAAAGAAATACCCGCATCGATGTTACATACTGGCGTTGAGTCGAAAGGAGCTCGATGATAATTACCTAATGGTATTTTATGATTTAGAGACTAGACAAGATCGCGCTATAACCAATGATTGTTTTGTGCACGAACCGAATTTTCTTCACGTACAACACTATTGTGTAAAATGTGAATTTAACGATAATATGGACGAGGATTGTGAACAATACGGGAAACGATCTCTATCCTTTTGGGATAATACGGTATACGGCTTCATCGTCTACCTAAGACCACCGAGGGCGTTTGCCAATAGGATTGTTTGCCTTGCGCATAATGCGAAAGATTTGACGCTATATTTATCCTGAATAAATTTCTATCCCTAAGCTGCACCCATAAAATTATCGCGGGTGGAACTAAAATACTCTGCATGACAATGGACCAAATACAATTTAAAGACAGCCTAAGTTTTCTACCTATGCCACTGAGACAGATCCCGAAATCGTTTGGACTAGACTGTAAAAAGGACACTACCCCTATCTCTTTAATACAGAAGAGAATTTAAACTATATCGGTGAGATGCCCGGTCCCGAAATGTTTGGTGCGGATTATATGAAACCGGATAAGTGAAATGACTTTATGGTGTTGCATGCTGAGAAACTGCAGCAGGGGTATATATTTAATAATAAGTAAGAGCTGCAGGCCTATTGTGTGGATGAAGTAAATGTATTACGCTATGGTTGCCGTACATTTCGTCATCTATTTCTAAATTTTGGCTCGACGGACGTGTTTATGGAATCGATCACCATCTCGTCGGCGTGCAATCGATTATTTAGAAAATTGTTCTTAGCTCCCGATACGATATCCATCCTGCCCAAGGGGGGATACAGGTGCGGTGAAAGAGAGTCTGCAAAAGCCTTAAAATGGTTAGTCTATCTGGAGAAAACCCGCCCCGATGATCACATACAGCACTCCTTCAATGGGCGTGAGATAGAAATCTTGGGGAGGAAGGTGGACGGCTACTTCGAGATTACGAGGTAGAATTTTAAGTTTGACGGTTGTTTCTTCCACGAGTGTACATGTCTTTTAAACCGTGACGTGACTATAACAGGGACGAAAGAGACTCTCACCGAACGATACGAGTTCACTTTGTTGAGAGATCGAACATTTAGAGTTGCAGGGTACACTGTGACAACTATGAAAGAGTGTGACTTTGACGAAATACTGACTGAAGAAACCGAGTTAGACATTGAGATAAACAATCACCCTATGATTCAAACTGCTCCGCTCAATCCACATGAAACACTGTACGGTGGACAGTGTGAATCTATGCAATTACACTACAAGACTAACCCGACGAGAAAATAGGCTATCTTGATGTCTGCAGTTTATATCCTTGGGTATGCAAATATTTTAAATTTCCTGTAGGTCATCCTATAAATATTTTTGTCGCCGAAGACTGCCCCGCTGACGTTGTAGACCGAGAGGGTCAAATTAAATGCACTGTTTTACCTCTTAGAATACTGTATCACCCCGTACTTCCCTACAAGACACAATCAAAATAAATGTTTTGTTTATGCTCCTCTTGTGCAAACGAGATGAACCAAGGGGAGTGTTCACACACCGACTCTGACAGGACTATTACAGGCACATGGATAGTGGACGAGGTTCGACTAGCGCTAGAAATGGGCTACAAGATGGTTAGAGTACACGAATTTTGGGAATATAAAATTACCCAGTTTGATCCTCAGAACAAAGAAGGGGGACTGTTTGTAGAGTATATTAACAAGTTACTCAAGATCAAACAGGAGGCGTCTGGATACCCTGGATGGGTAAAAACCGACGCGAACAAAGACAATTACGTTAGCGAGTATTACAAAACAGAGGGAATAGTGCTGGATAAAATCGAAATTGTTAAAAATCCAGGAAAGCGCGCACTCGCCAAATTGTGTTTAAACTCTTTCTGGAGACGATTCGCACTGAACGAGAACAAGACGCAGACCACCATAGTGAACAACCAAAAAGCCTTTTTCTCCCTACTCAACACCCACGGCACAGAAGTTCGCAAGCTTATTTTTCCCAATGACGAGGTTTCTTGCGTCTCGTGAACATACCGTGAGGAAGCCGTCCTCCCTCTTGACACGGTCAATGTGCCTATAGCCGCGTACGTGACCACCAGTGCACGTATGAAATTATATTAATATCCCAGGCATTTGGGCGGGTCTTGTCTTTACTGTGACACGGACTCTATTATCAGTGTGATAAGACCAACAGACACGTACACTATATCGACAGGCGACAATTTGGGCGACATGACAAACAAACTGACCGCTCACTCTGAGAGCGCGTACATTACAGAGTTTGTTTCCGGTGTACTGGAAAATTATTCTTACAATATGTTTGTTCCCGAGACAAACGAATATAGGTCCACTACCAAGGTCAGGGGTATAACACTAAACTATGAAAACACAAAGATTGTTAACTTTACGACTATTAATGACTTGATTTTGAAAGACATGATGGACCCCGTACACGTGACCAAACCGCGAAAAATTAAAAGAAAAAGAGGTCCCATCGTCGTCTCCGAGATGGAGAGAAAAAACTATAATATTGTATTCTCTAAACGTAGAAGGTTAAGTAACAACACATCCGCACCCTAAGGCTATAGATGATTATAATTTGGTTTCTCTCTGATTTCTAATGACTGATGCGAGTATCCAGAATATTTGTTTAGAATAATAATCATCCAGATATTGAAAATATTATAAAATGGAATCGTGGCTGTACATGTTTCCCTTTTAAACTTTGTAGAACTAACACAAATTCTATGACAATATATGAAGAACTCAATGATGATATACTATTAACATTATTAAGACAAGACGTTGACCCCATGTAAAGTGGTCAGGGTTTTAGGCCCTTAGCTCTCAACCATTTCATTTATAAAATTATATTAGTTTTCCTTTAGTTTACATATTAATACACTCAAGATACTGAGAGTACTAAACTGATAAATACATTGTTCTTTTCCATTCATCTAGGCCTAATTTAATTCTCTTTATCACTATCATATTGTTAATTATAAGAAAGTGTGGGGTTTTATGGTAATTATAAGTTATGTAAATCATAACCAAAGCTGTAAGCAATATATTTTTTAAATTTCAATTCATTAACTTCATTTTCAGGCCTGCAAACTTTTAATCTAATAGTTTTTCATTATTTAAATTCTTTGTTGGAATACTAGAATCATCCAAATTTATTACTTTTAGTTTTCATTTTAAGCATCGTGCAATGTATTAATAGCTGAACCCAGAAGCTGGGAGACGCACTTGTGGCTTGCACGTGTGGTCTTTCAGGGGAGGGGGATGTTTTGGTGCGGACTCCTGGCCAATCAGTGCCTTTGGTTTAGCGTCTGTGTTTGACCTTATGTGGAAGGAAAGTGTCAGACGCGGCACTGGCCGGTTATCCCGCAAAGAGTAAAGACCTGTGCTCACTATTAACTTATCATAACGGGTAGAGATAGTCTCGAGATGGGAGAAAGTAGAGGTAGACCAGGTGGCTAAATAATTATCTTTTGCCATGTCATAACTAGTTCTTGTTTCTAAATTAAATATCCTTGGTACTAAAATGTAAATGATTTGTTAAAATAAAACTTCAAATTCAAATGCTACGCTAAACAATATCTTTTTTAATCGGCTCTGTCCCTCTACCCCCACCATTATCTATATAACCCCGAGATGCTCTACCAAAACAACTGACTGCCGTGGACGACACCGTAAGAAGAAGATGAGAAGTTGAGGCTGATTAGCACAACAGCTGTACGATGGCTGACTGGGTACAAAAATTGTGTACAACGCGGGGCTGGTAATCAAAACTGATGACAGTAGTGACTGACTAGTTACACCCACTATTGTGGTACTACCACACACACAGAAACAGGTGTGAAAAGCTATAATTACACAAATGTGAAAGCAGGTACTTTAATGACTTCTGTCCGACAAACGGTGCCCCTATTTATGTACAGGTAAACACGTGGTATAGAAATTATCAGGTGTTTGATCAAATATATATTGATATGACAAGACGACTAATGGATGACATTGAATAATTTGGCTGACGTATCAATAAACTTATACGTATACATTTTTCTTCTTTCTCTGATTCTAGTGTCATCCTTATTAAAGTACAAAAAGAATAATAGAAACGCCTTTTCCCCGACTAGAGCCACAACACACTGTGCAGGTCTAGACTTGAAAAGTCCGTACAATTGCAGCATACAGCCTTCGTACAGGCATTTAGTTAAGATAAATATTTATATTATATTACTGGCAGGAACTTTCGGTAGAATATCTCCGCGATCTAGTCTGGCTCTTCACCACAAGATAGATGTTTTAGCCGGTGTTATAGACGAATACTATCGTGGTAGTATTTGTGTATTACTCATTAATCACGGTGACACTGTTTTTAGAATTAAAAGGGGTGATAAAATTGCTCAGCTAATGTGCGTGAAAATTGATTACCCTAGAGTTGAACACACTGATTCGCTATCAAACACTAAGAGAGGGGAGGGAGGATTTGGATCGAGCGACATCCCCATAAAAGCTCGTGTTATCGGTAATTGTAATTTAGTATAATGGATCAAACCAACGCATCCATCCTCACGTACTCTAAGAAGCAGGATTTGTGTCTGATTTCTGACGAGGAGTTGAATAATTTACCTATAGAATTTATTAAAGCATACGCGCGTAGAGATATAATTTGCGCTTTGGATTTACTCTCTCCCTCTGCACAAGATGTTGTTGAACTAAAACTGTAAAGGAAAAAACCAATTAACAGTCAGTGTCCAGCGTGGGCAGACCACTGTAAAAAAACAGTCACGTAACATAAATATCACACCTAGTTGGCTCGTCTACGATGATGTCAGACATTGTTGATATTTATTATTTATAGATGGCGGTCCATCAATCTGCGTTAGCCCCTTATTATATTGTTTGGAACATTATAATAAGGGGCTAACGCAGATTGATGGACCGCCATCTATAAATAAAAATATCAACAATGTCTGACATCATCGTAGACGAGCCAACTAGGTGTGATATTTATGTACGTGACTGTTTTTTTACAGTGGTCTGCACCACGCTGGACACTGACTGTTAATTGGTTTTTTCCTTTACAGTTTTAGTTCAACAACAATAATAACAACAACAACTTTGTCCAAACATGACCAACGTAATTGTAGATTTTCAGGCGTTTAAAGATGACTGCAATAAGTTCATAATAAAAGAATGTAGTATTTATCTATGTGTGGAAGTGATGTACATCACTATACATTTAAGTCGCCGTATTACTTTTCAAAATTACCGCGGCATATTAAAAAACAATGTGATTGGCTCACATATAATCATCACGGCTTGCATTGGGATGACCTTGATATGAACGCCAATCAATTTAATATAATTTAAAAAATTGCCATTCTCAGATCTACTATAATTTATGAAAAGAGTGAAAAAAATATTTTTTTTAATGGAAATTGTGGATAAAAAACAACGTGTTATTGATATTATAGACTTGGGGTGTGCCTCCCTGAAGGATAAGATCTATCATAGTTATGATAAATGCTTCGACCATAAATATAAAAAATTAAATTCAATTTGTACGCTTTCGAACGTAAAATTTCTTAGAGATTGATTTGTTGGCACCACCACCACTACCCCCACTATAAATTTGGAATAGTAATTTTTATTTTTTAGTTTTAAGCGTCATCACACGAGTGCACATCTATGTCTGTGTTTGTACACCCTTTCACACTGATATTAGCGGGACCGTCTAATTGAGGGAAAACTACTTTTGTAGAGAATTTTCTGTTAAATTTAAAACATGTGTGCAGTGTGGATAAATTTGATAGAATTCTATGGTGTTTCAGTGAGAGAAATTCTATTCCCTCGCGATTATCAAGTCACGTCACAACTACACCAAGGTGTACCGGACAATTTCAATTTTAAAATTAAGGCTGGACCTCAACTCATCGTGCTGGACGATTTAATGAACGAGGTCTATCCGAACAAAGTGAGCGAACTTTTTACCAAGGGTAGTCATCATAGAAACCTATCGGTTATTCTGATCACACAAAATCTTTTCCATCAGAGGAAACAAGTCTCGTGACATCTTGCTAAACGCTAAATACATTGTGGTGTTCAAAAACCCGCACGATCAAACACATAAACTATCTAGCTAGACAAGTTTATACCGATAATCCGTCCGAAATACAAATAATCTATAGGAAAGCATCGAATCACCTCACGGTTATTTACTCTTTGATCTGAGTCAGAACGCGGACGAACGCCTGCGCTTCAAAACGGACATATTCGACACTATTTGCAAAGTGTTTGTTCTCTCTAGACTACTAAATTAAACTAGTCAAGAAAAATAGGAATATTCTGTCGGTGTTGAAAACGGCCAGTCCTAAATTGCGCAAAGCTATTCTTAAAGTCGTTGACCCGGATGTTATAACAACAGTCGGCGAATGTTCGTTAAACACATTAAACAATAATATTAAAATTAGTAAACGAGATAAGCGAAAATTAATAAATTATAAAAACTGTATGCGGAAATTGGCTAGCAGCGGTGTTTCGTTGAAGAGAAAAAGAAATATCGCCATTCAATCGGGTGGATTCCTAAGCATCATACTACCGGCTATTCTTTCCGCTCTTGTCGGGGCCTTGGTTAAATAATATGTCACAACTTAAACAGATGCTTCTCGTTCCACCAGAACTATTTCGCGATAAACGCGATGACAAGTCTTCCGACTTAGTACAGATGAAAAATATTCTTACTAGGAAATCTCGAAATAAAAATGATGTTTATCAGAGATTGGCTAATTTTAGAAAGCATCAACAGCGTTATTTAACAAACAGGGAGAGAGCTAAACAAACCCTAAAGATACCTATCGTGGGGCCTCGAGTATTAAAGCGTAGACCGGTCGACCTCCGAAAAGTAAAAAGAAAAAAAGTCCTTTGGTTAGAAGACAACCGGTCCGACCTCGATTTCTTTCAGATGAGGTCACATATCAAAGCAGTCCTATTAGTATAGACTCGCCAGAGAAGGAGGAGGAGGAGGAATGGGTGGAGGGGGAATCATATTTTGTGCCTGGATCAGAATCTGATGAAATTGAAACAGGTTCCTCCCACCTATTCGGTAACATAGCCGGGAAATATTTGTCCCCGTACGTAAACAGGAGAGTGTCTACATACACTGTATTTGGAATAAGAAGGAGGGGGATATTTTTAAAATAGGCAATTCGAGTTTCACCGTAGACGATAACAATATCTTTCTGGATAACACACACTATAAGGGCACGCAAGGACTTTGGGAGTTGTTGACCAAAAGAAACGTAAATAAAGATATAACTACAGAGAGTGATTTAAAAAATATAAAGGCATACTAATTGCCACGAGCGCTCATCGACAAAACTTTGATCCTAACGCGAAAATAACGTCTAGTGAAGGTTTGAAATATAAAATAATCATTTCTAAACTTTTTCCGGCCAGACCTCGTTGGAACACGCTCAGATGACCGCCACGTTAAAACAATTATATTACAATCTCCCACGGCCGTTAGCGTTTTCGACCGCCGCAAAACTTCAAACGGCTAGTCAGTTGGATAAAATAAAAGTAGACCAATGGTTAACCGGGCAGAACGCGTACACTCTTCAGCGTAGTTTAAGATAAAGGTTCCCACATAATCCGTACAGAGTGGCCAATATCGACGATGTGTGGGAGATAGATTTAGTAGATATGAGAGCTTTAAAAAAGGACAACAAGGGCGTCAACTATATTCTAAACATTATTGATATATTTTCAAAGTACGCGTGGTATATACCGCTTAAAACAAAATCGGGCGCAGACATTACGTTGGCTATAAAACAGATTTTTAAGGAAAGACGCCTCCTTTCTATCCAGTCAGACAAGGGTAGGGAATTTTTAAATTCTAAATTTAGAACCATTTTGAAACAAGCGGGCGTTAATTTCTAACATTTGCATAATCCAGATATAAAGGGAGCCGTCGTGGAACGTTTCAATCACACGCTGAAAACTAAAATTTGGAAATATTTCACCGCATTCAACATTTACAACTACATCGATGTGCTGGACAAGCTAGTTCAAAATTATAACGCTAGTTTTCATTCGACTATAGGAATGGCTCCAGCTTCAGTCAAGCCTATTCACGTGCTTAAAATACATTTACGGCTCCGAAAGCAGAGGGCTAAAATTAAAATTGGCAAAATGTTGTTCAAGGTAGGTGATCATGTGCGCATAAGTAAAGAAAAAATTATTTTTGACAAAGGATACGAGGCTAATTTTACACGAGAAATATTTAGCATAATTAAAGTAATTCCTAGACTCCCCCAAACGCTCTATTTGTTACAGGATCTCCAGGGACGCCCCATTGAGGGACATTTTTATAACTACGAACAAGTTCGCATGCGTCGTACAACGATTTTCCAAATAGATAAAATAGTTCAGAGTAAGCGGCTTAAGGGCATTCAACATCATCTAGTCAAATGGAAAGGATACGACTATTCTTTTAACAGCTGGGTGCCTGCGTCTAACATTAAACAAATATGAGTCAGTTTTATGTAGCACTACCTTCGGATTCGAGCACCGGTTGTTACAAAAATAACTTTCTTACTATACTACAAAATTGGCCCAGTCCATACGGTTAGAATACGACCGGTGGGAGGTGGGACTAGCCAAATTATCCTATAGCGTAGGTTTTGAAGGTTTCGAAGATAACATTTTATCCAAAGATAAAGAATTGACAGCAAAGGTCGTGGTAACCCAAGTGGGACAAGTTTCGTTTCCCCAACAAGATTTCACCTCCTTTAAGGAACTTTATAATAAAATGAAGAGCTCGATAAATGATAAAGGGGATCTCGAGGTTTTAATATCTGAATCTCAATGGTACATTCTTCGCGATGTTAAGTGAGATTAAAACAAAAGGATACATGGACGATAGACAAGTCACCCATAAATACACGATTCAGAAATACAATTTCATTTACGGTGGCGAAAAGAAAATTTAAAATAGAATTTCCATTTGATCTCTATGTAAGCATCGGGGACTTAATTACGACCATTCGAAACAGATTACCCAACATAGAGTCGCTTAATGCGGTTAATACACATATGAGGGATTTAATGAGCGAGGATATTAAGGGGGTCTTTTTGCGACCTAATCGTAAACTGCCCGGCTATAGTTCAACCGAAACGGAGCCTGTCTTTGTGTACACAGACATAATAACTCCACAGTTGCTAGTGACTCGTATGTAAGATGGATTAGAATCATACAATCCCCTTCCACCACCGCACATCACGTGTTCTTTTCTATATTCTATTTACCCGTCGAGAAATGTAATTTTGACTCTATAAGTATAGGCTTGTACACAAAGTTTGGCGAACGAGTGAATTTTCAATCGGGTCCCGTGCCCATCGTAGCGGTTTTACATTTCAGAGAAAAAACTAAATAAATAGATAGGAGAGGTGGTAACTTTGCTTAGTCTTAACAATGGAGGTAGAGAGAGAAAACATCGGTCCCGTCTATCACGCTAGCAATAAAATGCAAGGGGGTCGAGGCCTCGGATCGTTCTTGGGTGGACTATTTCGATTTGTCAAACCGTTGTTTTTGAGGGGTGCGAAAGCGGTGGAAAAACAGGCGTTACAAACAGGTTCGCACATACTGGCCGACATAGTGACAAAGGAACCCGGTCAAGAAATCGGAGATATAGTTAAAAAGCGCGTCACTCAGGCGGTCGAGGGACGTGGCTTAAAAAGAGCAAGAGGGGACAAGAGAGCTAAACAAGACATTTTCTACTAATTATAGAGTGTTCGAAAACAGAACTTGATCTTTTCAACGAAAAATGCATTCAAAAGGTAATTAAAAATAATAAAGTGGTCGAATACAAACCCATAACCTCTGTCGACAACGACGCTCAGTTGGAGTTCTTTTGTCCCGGAGACGGCGAGTACTTTCGTGACATTTCTTCGATTTAATTATATCTTCGTATTCAACTGGTGAAATGGGACGGGACAGTGGTTGGGTCCGACAATAAAATTGGATGCGTCAACAACTTGCTAAATTCTTTATTCAGTAAAATCAATATCTCTCTCAACGAAACACCTATTACAACCTCGACAGACAACTATGCGTACAGAGATTATTTAGAGACTAACAAATTACGGTCGAGACGCCTCCGACACCCACCTAGTGAATGGAATGTGGTTTTTGGATACCCCTGCCACTAACGGTGAGCTCGCTGCTTCCATAGAGAACAAAGGCTTTGCCACGAGATTAGACATGTTAAAACATCCGGTTGACTTGGTGGGACGTTTACACGCCGACATATTTAATATTTCACCATTGCTATTGAAAAATGTATCCTTGCGCGTTAAATTAATTCGCAACAAAATATAGTTTTATCTGCTCACAGACGCGGACAATTTAAATACCGACGTGCGGTTGGAAATTTTAGAAGCCACCCTCTTTATGAAACACTTGGAAGTGTCGCCGACTATTTCACTCGCTATAGAAAGGACACTGTTACGGTAACCGGCCCAATACCACCTCAATCGGGTGGACGTCAAGTTTGTGACCGTACCCAAAGGATCCAAGTCTGTGAGTCTAAACAATATTATTCAAGGGGTTATCCCAAAAACTGTTTTTTTCACAATGGTGTTAAACGATGCGTTTGTGGGCAGTTTGAACACGAATCCGTTTCAACTCATTCATAGAAACCTTGATCGTTTCGTCCTATATGTAAATGGAATCCAAAAACATTTACCCATTTTGATAAATTTTGACACCGTCGGCACGTCCACCCTCGCCTATGACACATTGTTTTCGGGATTGGGCATACACCATCAAAACAACGGACATTTAATCACGCGAG
>CABFVX010006369.1:0-13230 GCA_902151425.1 Timema shepardi
AAATCTGTGCCGGGACCGAGGATTGAACCCCGGCCGCCAGCACAGAAGTCTGACACCTTACCCCTAGACCGCCAGGTCACCTTCACCTTCTTAACGGACTGATATTAGCACATGAGAATTTCTCTGAGCGAGAGTTAAAGGGCCTACCAATTTTGCCCAGAAAGGTTTTTGCACATACGTTCCAGGGTTCTTATACATGCCACAATCGACACGGGACCGATGGCTTTACTTTTCTTTTTAAGGACGTTTTGCCACACATTTGTATTGCTCAGGAAAAATCCATCGATCTCAGCTAGGTTCGAACCCGCAAACATCGGTTCCTGAGGCGAGCACTTTACCCCAAGACCATCAAGGTTGACAAGGGTATTAAAAAAAGTGCCATTGAGCACTAATATGTTGAGATTCTTAAGGAATAATTGTCACATCGTGTTTTCTCATTTTAATCTTTGGGTTAAGAGTTTAGGAAGATGTATTTAGCTTTGAGTGACAGCAAAAAAGGCCTAAGAATGGGAAGTACTGAGAAATGTTGTACAAGCAGTCTAAGCTAAATATGAAGAACATAATTTAAAAGTGTTATTCCATTTATGTGGTTATTGCCTGGCAAATTTACAAGGAGGATGAAAAGAGGAGTGGATAGTTGCAAATTGTAAATATTTTCACTCTCTGCCTTCAAAAATCAAGAAGTAGTTTAGAGTCAGCTGATTTGTCCATAAAAGCCATTTTTGTTTTATTATGAATAATATAATATGATCATTGTTTAAAATAAATACCATGTAACTTTTTTTTTTTAAATTTACAATTTGCAGAAATTCTGAAGAAAGCTGTGTCCAGATATCGGCAAACCAAGATAGATCTTATGGTAACAGTAAGCAATGTATTATTATTATTTTGATCATTTCAATGCTGCTATCGGTCCCGATGTTTTAAATTGGTTACTGGTTAGCTTGCTAACCATGACTGGAGGTCTGGGTTTGATTCCCTACAATACCCACTAAATATTTTTTATCTGTGTAATGTGACGTTACCTTGTCTTCAGGTAAATACTAATTAATTTCCTTAGCAATCATCTTCCTCATTTTAGATAGTTTAACACTAATAACCAAAACACTGGTAAGTTATATGTGCAATTGCAATTGGTTATTGAATATAAGTGGTTATTAGTCCAAAATAAGCTAATGATTCTTCACGATAATGATGCAATCATTGTTTTAGAGTAGTGACTTGCATTGCACTTGATTTTTGACAGGGGGTTGCTATGCTATATCCCATCCAAGTGCAATGGGGGGCTAGGGGGTGGAACGCAGATGGGAGAGAATTATAAATGCAATTTAAACTAATTTTACCATCCTCTCTCCATTGTAATACTGGAGAATTTTCTTTTAGACGTTCTCATCTCTTCTTCTTTAGATTAATGAATTGTCTGTGTGTTAAAGCTTACAATATTGGCTTTTGAACTTTAAATGGAAGAGAGTATAGATTTAAGAAACTGTTAGTAACATTCTCTTATAGAGAATAACAAATTACAATTTGGATGAAGGAAAATATACCCTGTACACATTTTTTTAAATATTCTACACATAATTTTCCTGGACAGGGTAAGTAGTTATTAGTAACTAAACTTAAAATTCCAGAGTCGAATAATCAGCCAGATCAACCTTTCTCTACAAAGAAGAATGACTATTTGACCGTCACATTCCTGCTGCTGCAATTTTTGCTAATTGCTTTATCTGTTATCTTGAATGTGATATTGAGTGTCAACTGCTGGAGTTGTCCTTCAAGAGCTGCGCCGTGGCAACCACTAGAGAAGCTTTGGGATACTCTCCTTTAAATGCTTCTGGTTGGTACATTTTAATTACTTTGTCACTAATTTTGTATGCCTATAACTTGATGTTTACAGAGGTTGGAGTTTAATCGCAGGGTAGTGTCTAATAAAGATGATTATTTGTGTGTCCTATTATTCAATTACTTCAATTCCTGGGGCCTGTTTTGGATATTATAACGTTTTTAGGTTAAATTTAATAAGATGTGTATTAATATAAACCAGTGTTTGGAAAGCAGGGAGCCTAAGTAAAGTATTTATTGGTTATTTGGTTCTCCAAAGAAACAAGGTTATGGTTGGAAACAAAAGTTTCTGTACTTTTTCGGATTTTGGTTTCAGTACTTTGAAATATATATCTACTAACATTCTAAAAGTTTTCGATAAAAAATATTAGTTAAAACATAGTTTAATTTATTTCTATCAAAAAAAGACGATGGGATATCGAAGTTCAGAAGCTAGTTATATTTATATTTTGGTGTGTCATTTGAACTAAAGATTTTTTTTAAATCCATTTTTTTCTATAACCCACTTGGGTTAGCTGCATATTTACATTAATGGAGTTGGATTGAAAACGGAATTAAGAAAAGATATACACGGATTTGCATGGAGTGTAGGAAACTATGAAAAACCACCCATAGATTACAAGTCCAGGTTTCACCCACAAGAATTATAAATAACTTAAGGGATTTTCAAATAAAAAATTGTAGAGGAATTGCATTTGCATCAGGAATTACTGGTTGGGTTACATTATTATTATTAGCACCGCGTTTTACTACCCGTTCGGGTTATACGCACTTACGCTAATGTGTAATGGTAGGGTGATTGTGAGATGAAATGGAGGACCTACAGTTTAACGTGGAATCCGAACCACGGTGGAGGCCTGGCATTCCCCACATTCACAAGATGTCTTGTCAGAGGTGAAGGAAGGGTTTGGTAATAAGATAAATCTGTGTCGGTACCGAGGATTTAACCCCGGCCGCCAGCACAGAAGTCTGACACCTTACCCCTAGACCGCCAGGTCAGGTTGGGTTATAAAAGGCTGGCAAAAAGCTATTTTTTTTTAGATTTTTAAGCTAGTTTGTCCCTGTCAAGGTTGAAATATTCTCAAAGTTATCACTTCTTCTTTAGTTGTAAAAAACACCATATTTACATATCACGATTTTTTTTAGGAATGTTATGCCATGTGGAGAGATGGGGTAGTGAAGAACTCGGAGTGGTTATTTAAACTATTCAAATTAGCAAATAAGAAAATTTTAAATGTAGTACTTATTTGATAGTAAAAAATAATTGCTTGAAACTTTTACTTTTCTAATTTTTTTTTTAAATCTGAACAATCCAAATAATAAAACAAAGCTCCACAAACACACCTGCCAGAGTATAAATCTGTCTGATCTGCAATTTGCATCAATATTGATCCAAAGATGAAAGCACATTTCTTGTGTGCCTTGTCGAATTACCTGAAATATCCCCGTAGCTTACTGGCAAAATTCAATGCAAGTCTAATGATATACATTTCTCATATCCTAATCAAGAAAGAGCAATATATGAATTTTAAATGGTACTATCATGTTTGAATAGTTATGGCAATAGGGAGGGGTTTCAGCAGATTTCAAAAGGATATGGAAGTTCTAATACAGCTCTTAAACACCGACAGCAAATTGATTTTAAAATATCATGATCAAGTGGTAGAAGAATATTAAATACTGGTGATAAGATATTAAAACGTAGTTTATTAATATAAAATTATTCAACAGGGAGGGGAGGGGGGGGTTAAATAAAGTAACAATACCTCTCATGTGATTAAATATATTCTTGTTACTCTATTTATTAAAACACTTTTTAAAATGATTTAAAAAATCCATTTTAAATTCAAACAAAATTTTATTTTAGATTTCTAGACCATTTTTATCAAAATTATCAGATAACAATATCATCTACATAAAAATGTGATAAAACTGGTAAGGGTTATCCTGACCAGCAGTTTTATCACGTTTGTATTATTATTAGCATTGCGTCTTACTACCTGTTCGGGTTAAACACACTCATGCTAATGTGTAATGGTAGGGTGATTGTGAGATGAAATGGAGGACCTACAGTTTAACGTGGAATCCGAACCACGGTGGAGAACCTGGCATTCCCCACATTCACAAGATGTCTTGTCAGAGGTGAAGGAAGAGTTTATCAATCAGATACATCTGTGTCGGAACCGAGGATTAAACATTTTTATGTAGATTATTTTGTACCAAAACTTATTAATTATTATCAAACACAGAAAAAAAAGTACACACACACACACACAAGAAAAGTTTTTTTATTTTATTTATCTTACTGAAATAAAATTACAATTATTTTAGAAAAAAGAAACATAATAACCAATAGTATCGAAGAAGGTGCAGGAAACAAAATCTACCATAAAATAGCTATAAATATTGGCATTTTAAGATGCGAGTGCAACAGAAGTTATCGTTGCATTGCTCGGACTTGCTCCTTCACTTCTTCCACCAAAAGTGAGCTCTTCATCAAGGACTCCTGCTGGTAGCCCAAATGAGCTGATATCAACTGCAATTTCTTCAAGTTCTAACAATAAACAAACACACATTACAAAATAAATCCATGGAATAATAATAATAATAATATTTAGCACCGCGTCTTACTACCCGTTCGGGTTATACGCTTTAAGTACTAATTACTCTAATGGATTAGGAATTGGGAAGGTTGAATTAGAGGAAGTGAACCCGCATTTGCGTGGAGGGAGAGTGGAAAACCATTTAGGAAAAACCACCCCCAGTTCACCCGACCGAGATTCGAACCTCGATCTCCCCGTCCTCAGCGGTTGAGCTCAACACGACAAGCGCGTCAGCCAACTACGCCACCGAGGCGGGTAAATACATGGAGTAAACAAGAGTGGACCTCTTGTTGAATATTAACAAAGTATAATGAGAGGGGGGTAAATGAATGAAATGTATCAGCATTCATTCAGAAGGAGTATGAGAAAAATTATGGAAAATAAAACTACATGCAGTACTCCTCACCTAAATTCAAACCCCAAGCCTCCGGTGTCTGGCCTGGTCACTATGTCGACCTAGTTGGTACGTGCCTAAATTTTAACTATAACATAAAGAGCTCTGGGTTTACGTACCGATTCTGAATTATTGATTGCGTGCTCTTGCAAGGCAAAGTTTCTAGCTGCATGCATCAAGATCTATAAAAATAAAAACATTAGCATTTGATAAGATATTAATTAGTATTTATAACATAAAAATAAAGTCATTAAATACATTATACTGAAAAAGTTATACCCAAGCAATCTAATTATTTTACTATATTTCTACAAATTAGATAAGCGCCATTTAAAAGTTTATTAGATAAATACTACACAAAATTAAAATAATTTAAAATGGTTTATATTTCCCAGATGTTCACATATGGTGCAAATATACAGATTTAACACAGAAAACAAACTGGGTGTGTTGTGCCTCTTGGTTTCATACAGATGGCCTTATCTAATTTCATTAAAATACACAAATAACGCATCTGAAACTATTTATTTCAATATTGACTGAATTGTTTGGTGTAGTTTCATTTTTAAATCATATAATTAGAAAAATAAAAAAATATTTCTCAATGCATTTTAGCAATTGAGGCACACTTAGTGTTTAAGCTAGCCTAATTACTTCTAGTAAAATATACATATATGCAAGTACATATTTTAGAAAATTTAAAAAATAGAGAACTGTTTAGGGTCTACTCCAGTCAACATTGACATCAAAAGGTGGTATCAAACTTTGTTGCTGTTGTATAATGGAATGATAGATTTTAAACTTGGTATTCACACTGGTGGTCACATGGTCAAAGGCAGGGCTACTCAACCTGCATACTTTCCACATGTTCTGTCGATTGAGTCGGTGAATTTCAAAACTGTCCTTGTCCACTCGGTCAATTTTGGTAGAATGCAAAAAAACTTCTACCATGTTTATTAATTTATATTATTTAATGGGTTTATTTCTGGCGTTGATTACATTCAGTTATCATTAAAAAACCTCATTTGTCAAATATCTGCCATAAGATTCCTTTTTTAAAAAAAATACAATATTTTGTATAAAGATAGTTTTGGAAATAAACATACTGGAAAAGGGAAGGTTTTAAGAAAACAAGGTTAGGTTAGATTTGAGTAGGATTACTGAATTAGGCTACTTTCAAACTAAACTTTTATTCTTACAATGAAAACAAAACCATAATAATTTTAGCTTACATAGTTTAAGTATGGAGCCTAGAAAAAAAAAGTATTTTCAATGAAAAAATAGCTTTAGATGGCAATTTTCATAAAAAATTACAATTAAGAGCATAAAAAGTTAGAAAGGTGTGAAAGTTAGGCTACATTACTTCATCTTATTATTATTATTATTATCACCGCGTCTTACTACCCGTTCGGGTTGTACGCACTTACGCTAATGTGTAATGGTAGGGTGATTGTGAATGGTAGGGTGATTGTGATATGAAATGGAGGACCTACAGTTTAACGTGGAATCCGAACCACGGTGGAGGCCTGGCATTCCCAACATGCACAAGATGTCTTGTCAGAGATGAAGGAAGGGGTTTGGTGATCATATAAATCTGTGCCGGGACCGAGGATTGAACCCCGGCCGCCAGCACAGAAGTCTGCCACCTTACCCCTAGACCGCCAGGTCACGCTACATTACTTCAAATTGCACAAAAATGTTAATAATAGAGCATTGAATTTTAAGTAGTGCAGCACAACAGCTGTGGGAAATGTCTACTTCATTGTCGTGTCTTCTTCTGGAACTTCACATCACAATTCTCTCGGCCATCAATCAATTAACTGTAGTAGACAAGGTCTTCACATTCACTCCAGTTGGCTCCAAAATGTTTTGCTACAAGATTAGCAACATAATTTAATTTGGCACGTTTAACAGGATCCGTGTCGTTAAGCTGAACTGGTTTCATACTTCCTGGACACTTGCTCTTCCTGACTATTGATCCAGGAACTCCAAAATTGTATAAGCGGTCACTTCACCCTGGACCTTAACACTTCCACGGGTGTTCCTAGTTAAGAAGAGCCTTTTACACAAAGACATCTTAAACTGCCACTACCCCAGTAGGTTTGACTACATCTTAAACGGTGGACTTACAGTCATGTACAGGCACTTCTGAACCCAAGGTGACCTGGCGGTCTAGGGGTAAGGTGTCAGACTTCTGTGCTGGCGGCCGGGGTTCAATCCTCGGTCCCGGCACAGATTTATCTGATTACCAAACCCCTTCCTTCACCTCTGACAAGACATCTTGTGAATGTGGGGAATGCCAGGCCTCCACCGTGGTTCGGATTCCACGTTAAACTGTAGGTCCTCCATTTCATCTCACAATCACCCTACCATTACACATTAGCGTAAGTGCGTATAACCCGAANCATCTCACAATCACCCTAACATTACACATTAGCGTAAGTGCGTATAACCCGAACGGGTAGTAAGATGCGGTGCTAATAATAATAATTCTGAACCCAGCTTGTTAACTTGTTAAAAAAATGGTCATATACTGACTGGTTAGGTGTCTCGATTGCCCCCAGACTCCCAATTACTTTTTTTATTCTTCCAAAAACCCTGTCGGATGGTAGGAGAGAATGTCCTACTATAGGGAACACCAATTCAACCTTCTTCACTGTATTTGGTGCTGCTTCTTTAAACCACTCCATCACCACCTCAATCACAGTCAAATCTTTATTATGTTCGGGACAGCCATCTGAACAGAGCCACCAGACACAATCAAAATCTTTATTTTCTAGTTTTGCATTACTCAGTGTATCGAGTACAGTCAAAACAATTTCATCTCTCTCATTTTCCATCTAGGCATAGACGGTAACTATGTTCGTATTCTGTGGTGCTTCCGAGTGCCCACGGCATGCCATAAAACTATAGCAGTATAGTTGCCTACTATAGTATGCAGCCTGGTCGGGCACTTGGGGAGGACCAGGTTTCTTTGACAATCATATGAGAATAAAATAACTATGTTCGTTTCTTTATCATTAAGTTGGTCGTAAAATGCTTTGGCTTTTTAAAACTATGAATCCTCAACTGGATGATGAGATCATATCTTATCTTTGAGCCTGTAAGTTTTACTAGCTTGCTGAATTTATTTTTTAGTTGAAGGCATGTAGAACCTGCACCATTAGCTGGCGTTTTAAAACCGATATTAAACTTGGAAAGGAATATCTGTCTAAAAAAAATAATTTGGTACTTCCCTTTGTAAGCCACATCATCAATGTGTTTTTTTATTGTAGTTCCGCCAACGCTGTTTTATGTTAAGCCCACAAGGAAGGTACTGTCACTTTGATTTGTCCCATGTATAGCGGAATTCTACAGATTGCAGACTCTATATGTATGATAAGTACTTTATAACTGATTGCCTTTTAACCTCAAATCAGGTGACCTGGCGGTCTAGGGGTAAGGTGTCAGGCTTCTGTGCTGGCGGCCGGGGTTCAATCCTCGGTCCCGGCACGGATTTATCTGATTACCAAACCCTTCCTTCACCTCTGACAAGACATCTTGTGAATGTGGGGAATGCCAGGCCTACACCGTGGTTCGGATCCCACGTTAAACTGTAGGTCCTCCATTTCATCTCACAATCACCCTACCATTACACATCAGCGTAAGTGCGTATAACCCGAACGGGTAGTAAGACGCGGTGCTAATAATAATAAACCTCAAATCTACGGCTGTGCTCGTCTTCTCCTATGCGTACCATAGGGGGAGCTCCAGTTGCACGGTGTTTTCGGCACAGAT
This sequence comes from Timema shepardi, assembly GCA_902151425.1. Taxonomy (NCBI): domain Eukaryota; kingdom Metazoa; phylum Arthropoda; class Insecta; order Phasmatodea; family Timematidae; genus Timema; species Timema shepardi. The sequence continues at coordinate 8,617 of CABFVX010006369.1, forward strand.
TTTGGACACGATAACGTGATATTCCTAAGATAGAAATGAAAGTATTATGTATATAATCCAGAAAGGACAAGGTACGTTAATGTTATTATCGTTCACTCCGTTTACGGAAACGGCAGTGCCGCAGTAAACAAGATGAGATAATGCAAGCTCTGAATAAGGACAATTTTGAAAACATAGTTGTTATCAGACATAGACTAATGCAGGAAAAAGAAAGCTGTGACAAATAATTTTTAAGTTGGATAGGGAAAGTTTTGTTGAAAAAAACTTTCATGGATAAGGACAGTTTTGAAAAAGACCTATTTTAACAATATATAAATAAATGATTAGGCTTGCAAATAAGAGCTGGTTCAGCTTTAATCAAATCCAAGTCTATTATGGGTCATTTTAAAACTGAGGGACAATTTATTTCTCCTGCCTAAATAAATATTTTGTTATTTTTAAAACAAACAACAAAATTTTCTTTTTCGTGGTAGTGTATGAAATGCGATAGAAACATTTAAACATGGTAATATTAAAAAAAAAATTAGACCAAATGATTATTAAAAGTCTCTTTCATCACCTCGCTAACTATCCCCACCTCTTAATTTCGAAGTTTGAAGCTATATACAAAAATAAAGAAAAAGAGTAAAAATATATATAATAATATTCCTGTAGTACTGGTTTTTTCATTTGAAGAATGTTTCAATAAATTATTCATGAATTTTGACATTTTAATCAATGTATGTTTGTCCCCAAGTAACACACTGGAAAAACATATTTTGAATTTGGTGCTAAAACCTTCCAGAATGGTACATGCGCTGTTCCCCATTAGCCGTAGTGTGGTGTTGTCCTGTACTTACAAGATTTGTTATTTCATTAGTTAAAAAGTTTATTTAATATTATTCGGTCAATGTACGAAAATTCAGGTAAGGCCTAAATATTATAGAGTACCGTATGTTAATTGCAAATCACTTTGCTAACATTAATATCATTTGGAGTTTTTGAAATAACTAAGCTAATACCAGTTTAGTTGAACATAAATGGAAGCAGGAACTAACCTCAATTTTTGTTTGCTGCGGTGTACTTATATTATGGTTATAAAATGCAAAATTTGTCAAAAACATCATTTCGCTAACGTTGCTTCGTGACGAAAATTTGTTTCATCATCTCGCTAACGTCAGTCAGGTGATGAATCTAATGATAGTCATGTAACTCTTGTTAGTAAAGTGAAATTTTCAATGTAAATGGGATTTTCCCAAACAACACTTCATTAACGACAATAAAATCATTTATTTCTCATTAACAGTCTTTGTAAAAAAAAATGAGAACTGTAAAACTTAATTTTCTTTGGATTTTTGAAAATTTAACATCACTAACACAGGAATTTTGTATTCTACTATTCACTTACAAAATCCTAGTTCCAATAAATTAAGGAAAATGTATAATTTTTTAAAATAGGCCTATTGTTTAAAAAAAATATAGTACACTTTGTAAAAATTTATATTTATTTGGATTTTAGAGATTATAACATATTTATGTGCATCTGAAATAACATTAACGAAACGATTGATTTTGGATAACTTTACCACTTTGATAAAACTAAAAAAAACTATAAGATTGTAAAATCAAGTTGTGCTAGTATTATTAATTACTTCTTTCATAAATTTTGTGTAATTAGGCAATAAATTATACTTTTCCTGAAATTTTTATTCTTTTTATTCTTGGATTTCCTATCTGTCCCTCAATTTGAGAATGACCCTTATACTATAAATACCTACTCTTATTTTCAAATTGACAATCAAATTTTGTTTGATGCATGAGAAAATTACACGAGTACTTAAAAAAAATATAAAAAAATTCTCGCACATGGCTATCTAACTATAGAATAACAGTGCACTTATGCCTATCTTTAACAAAATGTCGTCCATGTTACAATGTATTGGCTGTTCACTTGCTTTATAAAGTGGAAGGCTTAGTAATTAATCTTGTGTCAATAAGGGAAACTCCCCTTATTGAATAACCGTTTTCTAAAATTTAAGAGCATAGAAATATTTACATGTAAAAATGACCCGATAATTTTGCTTGAAATATTGAGTCGAAGCAGAAACTGGCGGCGCCCTAGTCTCTTCAACGATACCGGCGCAGCACTTGTAGGCGGTGACCAGGGGTTCATCAGTGGAATTGGTCTGAATCAGCGTACAAGTGTGAGCATGCGAGGTGTTGTGCTCCTCAATCAAGTCGACATCATCCCGGGCCGCCGTGCCTCTCAACACTTTTGTCTACTTTCAAGGGAGGGTTGGTGTTGTGGAAAGACAACGTGACACATTGGAAAGTGAGGCGTGACAATCTCATCTACGAACACCCTTTGTAAAGGGCAAGAAGTATCTCGTAATAAGCGGAAAAAAGAAGTGTGACTTTGATTAAATATGCACATCTAATCAATACTGTTAAATAAGCCTAAATGCTACATTATAAAATCATAATATAAGTATTTACAAAAATATTTACCTAACTAGACGACATCCAACAGAAAACTGAATGATGAGGTTTCTACTGAACATAATAAGTAATAAAATATAATCAATTAAAAGCCTATGACAATACAATGTTGTCCAAGAAAATTATAATAATCAACAAAAAGAAAAAAAAGGGAACAGATTTCAAAGCATAACCTAATTTGTAAAATTGCCTAAACTAATCATTGTGATAGAATTTGGGGCTTAATGCCGGGACGAGACGCCTTCGGTCAGAATAAGGATTCAAACCATCACGATTGTAGAATCGCCTCTCTATGACTTTGTCAAAGAAACGACTCAGTTTCACTGAAGAGCTTGTACCAGCAGCAAGAGAACGGGTCTGACGGCAGTCGAGGAAAATATCGTCAGCCCCACATTCCTCAGCAATCGTGGAGGTCCGTCGGTGTGGCTGGGTTCTAACTTGGGACGCCAAATTTAGCTTTGTGCCTATGACAAGAATTGGAATCTGAGTTGAGCCAACAAAGGTTTCGGGATCAAAATCTTCGAAACTATTGTTTCGAGATTTCGAGTTGCCTTCCTTATTCAAAACTTCTGCAAGCCACTTTTGAAGGTTTTGTTGAGACTTTCGATTGGTCAAATCGTGGACCAAAATAATACCATGTGTCGGAGTGTAAAAGACTGAGCGAGTATTTCTGTGACTGCTGCTGCCACCTATATCCCACAGCTCTATAAAATATGTTTTCTGATGCGGTGTACCCTCTTTATACTCGTGAAGCTTGACCTCAACAGAACAACCAATTGTCCAGGAAGGGTTACTAATAGGAGCCTGGTGACTGATTAAATGAGTTAACGACGATTTACCAACACCAGAATCTCCAACGACAAGTACACGCACTTTATCAATAGTTGCCATCAATGAAGGCTAATATCCTAATGTTTGTAATATTTTATCTAACGATCATGAATGAAAAACATATATCAATTTAAAATTTTCTTCTTGACACATTATGCTCACTAAATTGCATCGCGTTTCATAGTTCCAGGTTCAAACTCACTTCATTGGACTTAGAACCTCTTTGAATTTGTCTTGCTACAGAGGCGATATTATTTACATTTACTTGAACTCTGTCTGCTAGACGTAATTTAGAATCAACAAATAAACTTCGGGCACTTGTACTGGATGCAGATGCCATTTTATGTACCATCTAACGCAGCCATCCTACGAAAGATAACATACTCTAAATAAATAGTTCATATTTTATAGCAGCTATGACTGATAGCGCTAGTATTGATGTTTATGGTTTAATTTGGAATGGGACCGATTGTCAATCGAGCTGTATCGTGGCTTATTGATGAAGTGTACAGTACCTTAGCATAAAATACTGTATCATTACTAAGACCGTAATATTGGAAATTGATTTTTTTTTAGCAAATAACTGTCAAAGTTCCTTCAAAATACATAAATTAAAGACAGTTGGCTACTTTTCACGTAAAAACAATGGTGCTGCGCTCTGCACGGCTAGGTGTGGAAAACCGTCTCTATGAGCGTAATCTGCAATGCAACTTTAATTTGATATTTTTATGTGGTGTTGAGAATTGCGTGATTATTATTACTAGCCTTTGAGTATGCTATTAGGATAATTTAAGATAGTAGGAAAGGGTTTATGTTAAACGGTACCATGCAGCTATTGAGATACTCTGTTGATTTAGTTTTCTTGTACTCTAGTACGGAAGCTGTTGCAAGAAATGAAGAAATGCAGAAATGTTATTAGAGCCTAGTAAGGAAATAGGTTTCAAAGTAAACTGTATAAAAGACTAGGATGTTGCAAAAATTCAACGTCCCAAGACTTCATGTTTTTTTAATTTTTTTAGCGCTAGTCCCGAATGTTAATGAGTTTAAATATTTAGAAACGATTTTAATTAACAATAACTATATTAGATGGGAAATTAGTAAAATAATACAGTCGGTAAATGCATGCTATTACTCGGTCAGCTAGTTGTTGATATCTCGCCTGCTTTCAGGGAATGTATAACTTGAAAAAATATATTTAAAAAAACAAGAGTGCTACATGGTCTCTTAACTTACACGATGAAAATTAATTCGGGGTTTTCAAAAACAAGTTACTTAGGAAGATATTTGTCCCCCCCCCCCCCAAAA
>CABFVX010006369.1:14232-32278 GCA_902151425.1 Timema shepardi
TTAGCTAAGGTCCTGGATTAATTCTGACAGTTCTATCTCAATGTGTACCGTATTGTTATGCGATTGATGATTTACCTATTTACTCTATGTCAATAGAAACTCTAGAAGTACGCCACCCAGCCATATATATGTATATATAAGACGCGGTGCTAAATACTATATATATATATATACATATATATGGTTATATATATATACATATATATGGTTGGGTGGCGTACTTCTAGAGTTTCAATTGACATAGAGTAAATAGGTAAATCATCAATCGCATAACAATACGGTACACATTGAGGTAGAACTGTCAGAATTAATCCAGGACCTTAGCTAAGCATTACTCTATCACTTACAGATAAGAGGATCGATCTCACGCGTAGCGTAAAAACCTCCACTCATAATTTAAGGAAAACTCTGTGATAGCATATTTTAAGTAAGAAAAAAAAGGAGACCAAAGTTACAAAATAATTTAAAATTTATTTCAATTTAACTTTTTTTTATAGACACATGGTACATCGCTAAAGGGATGCTAATACTATTAAATTGTGTGCTCTTCGAGCATGCGTGTACAACAGGTTGCGTAGGAGTTAGGCGCACGGCATTGCACATGTAATAATGGCAAGCGCGGTCTGTGTTGTAGGACCGTTAATGATGACCCTCAGAACTAGCTGGACTGGTGTGTTGTTTACTATTATTAATGATGACCCTCAGAACTAGCTAGACTGGTGGGTTGTTTACTATTATTAATGATGACCCTAAGAACTAGATAGACTGGTGTGTTGTTTACTATTATTAATGATGACCCTCAGAACTAGATGGACTGGTGGGTTGTTTACTATTATTAATGATGACCCTCAGAACTAGATGGACTGGTGGGTTGTTTACTATTATTAATGATGACCCTCAGAACTAGATGGACTGGTGGGTTGTTTACTATTATTAATGATGACCCTCAGAACTAGATGGACTGGTGGGTTGTTTACTATTATTAATGATGACCCTCAGAACTAGATGGACTGGTGGGTTGTTTACTATTATTAATGATGACCCTCAGAACTAGATGGACTGGTGGGTTGTTTACTATTATTAATGATGACCCTCAGAACTAGATGGACTGGTGGGTTGTTTACTATTATTAATGATGACCCTCAGAACTAGATGGACTGGTGGGTTGTTTACTATTATTAATGATGACCCTCAGAACTAGATGGACTGGTGGGTTGTTTACTATTATTAATGATGACCCTCAGAACTAGATGGACTGGTGGGTTGTTTACTATTATTAATGATGACCCTCAGAACTAGATGGACTGGTGGGTTGTTTACTATTATTAATGATGACCCTCAGAACTAGATGGACTGGTGGGTTGTTTACTATTATTAATGATGACCCTCAGAACTAGATGGACTGGTGGGTTGTTTACTATTATTAATGATGACCCTCAGAACTAGATGGACTGGTGGGTTGTTTACTATTATTAATGATGACCCTCAGAACTAGATGGACTGGTGGGTTGTTTACTAATATTAATGATGACCCTCAGAACTAGATGGACTGGTGTGTTGTTTACTATTATTAATGATGACCCTCAGAACTAGATGGACTGGTGTGTTGTTTACTATTATTAATTATGACCCTCAGAACTAGATGGACTGGTGTGTTGTTTACTAATATTAATGATGACCTTCAGAACTAGATGGACTGGTGGGTTGTTTATTATTATTAATGATGACCTTCAGAACTAGATGGACTGGTGGGTTGTTTACTAATATTAATTGTGGTATGTTCTGCTGCCCTGCTCCAAGATGTCGAGGTGTGTAGTAACGTGTGCCTAACTCCTATGCAACCTGCTGAACACGCATGCTCGACAGTTTGCTTTCCCGGCGCTGTACGCCAAAACTTTGGATACAGTTTAATGTTATTATCAGGATGTAAATTAAATATATTGGGATTTTGTATTACTTTTGGTGAAAACACTCTATATATATATATATATAATCTGGGTTATAAGTTTTCGAACCTCCTGTGTATTAATTATGCTAATTGAGTAGGGTTGAAAAATGTAGAATTTAGATAATATGATAATCTGCTTGGAGGAAGGAAAACCAACTAAAGTAGCCCCATGACTTATTTGGTGCTGACTGACAGCTTTGAAAAGCTACCAGACCAAATATTGTATCCCTACGCCGAACCAAATGAGCTGCAAAAACATGTGTTTACCAACTGTCCCTTCTGACAGTGAATATTTAGGTATTATACCTAAATGTTGACTGTCAGAAGTCAGCTGTGAACTGGGGATGGTGTAAATCTTACTACACCAAAGAAGTCATGGGGCTACTGTAGATAAAAAACTCAGTAAGCTAACCCCGGTCCACCCCTTCGCCGTTAGACCAGACTAAGGAACCACGCGAGAGAAAGAATGCCCATCACTATGGGGGATAGTCAGGGTTGTCTTAAGGCATTTGGAGGACAAAGGCTTTCACTTTTTTTTAAGGGACCCTCTTTCCTTCCATATTTGTATAGCACATCATCTTTAAAACATTTTTGCATTTACTGAAAATCTCAAATTTTTTACAACAGCAATCTAGAGGGTGGTTGTTGGAGCGTTAATAACTACAGTATTACTTGAAAAATTGGGGATGGTGTAAATCTTACTACAGTAGGCCTAATGTTAAAACTAATTATTTCGTTTGGTAATGTAAATATCTTTTTTTTAATACACACAACAAGAATGGAGTGAATTGAATAATAACAATCTTGATATTGTTCCCCTGGCGGCCGGGGTTCAATCCTCGGTCCCGGCAAAGATTTCTCTGATTACCAAACCTTTCCTCCACCTCTGACAAGACATCTTGTGAATGTGGGGAATGCCAGGCCTCCACCGTGGTTCGGATTCCAATAGGTCCTTCATTTCATCTCACAATCACCCTACCATTACACATTAGCGTATGTGCGTATAACCCGAACGGGTAGTAAGACGCGGTGGTGCTAATAATTATAATAATAAATATTGTTCCCAGATAGACAATTAATGGTATGTTCATAAAAGTCCCGAGATACTGCTCGCCCAGGAGAGTATTTTTTAGGGAAACATTTTGCTGCCGCATGAAAAGTTGGGTTTTGATAGATTGTAATAGTTTATAAAACTAATCTATTGCACGCTAAAATACTTTTGATATCATCAAATGACATTTCCTTTCCTTAAAATAGTTACATTTGTCTGTGGTTTAGGTGAGTATGTTTTTATTTTTTCTAACGCTACAAAACTTAGAAGCAATATTTATATTGTTTTTATTCGATCTGCTGTATCCTTGGTAATTTACTGGGAGCCACTTGAACTATGGCGGTGACATTATAAAGTGGACGCCTCTTGAATTGAAACCAATTATCCAAGAAGGACAAGCTCACAGCCATTAAGACATAAAATATAGCTTGATGTTGCTAACCATTGCTATTTTTAGTTCTCTGTTGTGGCATTAACACACGTTTTGTTATTTAGTTGGGACACATACAGTAGCCCCACGACTTCTTTGGTGCTGATTGACAGCTCACAGTTGACAGCTAAAAGCTTCTTAAAAGTTACCTGACCAAATCATGTATCCCTACGCCAAACCATATGATCTGCAAAAACATGTGTTTAGCAGCTGTCACTTCTGACAGTCAAAATTTAGGTATATACCATAAATGTTGACTGTCAGAAGTCAGCTGTGAGCTGCCAGTCAGCACCAGAGAAGCCATGGGGCTGCTGTACATTTCTTTATCCGAGGTTTTGGATATTTTATCAAATGTTTATATGAGAAGTAGACAATTGAGAGCATCTAGTGATTACTGACTTAAAAACTTAGGTGATTAACAGTTTTTTATTGAGGAAAATGAACAGACGTTTTAGCGTTTTATTTCCATACAAGCCAAATTTGTGAATGCCGTTGAGGATTGGCTAATTATTTGTTTTATTTAGCCCCACTTTCAATTTCTAGCTCTACTTATTTTTTCATTACAATATATTATCGAATACGATCTGTTTTTACCTACCCAAATTAAGAACAAATGTACAAAGGATCCTATGAGGAAATGTTACCCTCTGGGTAAGAAGGCGTTCCGTTCGGATCAAAGATTGATCAATATATTCATAAGACAGGGGGGACCTGGTGGTATAGGGGTAATGTGTCAGACTTCTGTGTTAGGGGTCCGAGGTTCAAATCCCGGTCTCACCACAGATTTATCTGATTACCAAACCCTTCATTCACCTATGGAAAAGTGTGTGCTTTCACGCTTTGTGAATGTGTGGAATCCCAGGCCCCCGCCGTGGTTCGGAACCCAATTAAATTGCAGCCCCCCCCCCCCGCTTTCCACCGTCATCCCTCCCACGTATCATCCTATCATCTGGGGATAGTAGAATTCACCCTAATGATATCCACACCTCAGGGATGAATTCCTCCACAAGCCAGGAGAGCAGAGGTAAGGCCTACCTCCACCCCCTCCCCCCGCTTATTGAAGGATCATAAAATAAAATAAAGTTATTATGTTTTTGTTTCGTGGGTGTGCCAACAAGATAGATTATATTGCATTAAATAATAAATTAAAAATCGTTATGTTCACACTTGTTTCTCCGACAGAGATAGCAACAAGTCAGTGTAAGTTCAGTGAACAGGAAGTAATAGTTATTTTTTACAGCCTATGAATTCAATATGTTTTCATTGCAATTGTAACATTAGCTTGTAATGCTAATATCACAATGTTACTACCCGCCCCAAATAAGCCTATACACACATAGACATCCTGCAATATAAATACGAGCAAGACTATCTAGTATAATGAAACACTACCACCCCTAATAAACTTATACTCATAGAAGTGCAGCAGTATTAAATATCACAATCTTACAATATATATAATATATGTGCTGTACTCACACATTGTATCCTCTGGCCTAGCACAACCTGTTCACACCGAATCCTAAAAAGAAGAGAAGTCGTAACAAGTTTGAAAGATGCAGAAACAACATGTTCCAATAGAGGAGTCCCGAATTGCTCTGATTGGTCCGACTGAGCTACAGGAAGACCACTCACATTCTTGAAGTGAAATTAACCACCTGTCTGGTGTACGTGAGTGAATGTATGAAAATAGAGTCTGCAGCCGCTCACCATGTGTCTGGTGTTCGAATCTTGGAAACAAGTCAAGTGAAACTACAAGAAACAAAGAGACTGACGGACGTGACTAATGAGACGTAGCCTATCCACCAGCTGCTTGGCGTGTGACGTTATACTACTACTACTACTACTACTACTACTACTACTAATAATAATAATAATAATACAATTAACAAGGAACTCCCACCTCCTTACCCATCAACTAGACCTACATAACAAGGGAACTAAAAAAATATGGTTGACTATTACATCCGACACTTCCACGAGAACTCCTATTCAGGACTAGAACATTATCTAGCCAGGATGGCAAATATATATATATTATTGATTATATAAACTTTATATTACAACTATGGGTTTGATTATCTTGAACACCTAGGTTCGTTATGTAGTTTAAATCAGTCAGTGTAGGCATATGTAATTTTTCACTAAAGGTTTTATTTTGGAAAGTAAATTCTGTTAAGGATCACTCAATGTTTCCTATTGCCGCTTGGGTGCTAGTATCTTTGTAATTTCTTGAACTAATATTCGGGTAGCCACATTTTTTAAATTCCTTTTCTGGCTTGAAATTGTTGTTTGAACATTAATTTTTATTGCTCTTGTGGTTACTGATAGTTATTTAAATTCTTTAACTTGATATTTCTTTTATAAATTATTTTTGTAGACGTATCTACTTCGGAGTGAATATTAAAGTAAATTATTTTTGTTTATTAATAAAGTTTTGACTGTAAAATTCACCGATTCATTTAGTGAGAAATTACAAGGATTCTAACTTAACAATACATTGTTTTCTTAAATATTAAAATGTAGAGATTTGGTCGAATTCTTTAAAAGTGACGAGGTTAATAATCCCGCAAAGGTTTGGATTTTAGTCGAGAAGTAAAACCTTTGTGCTAATAATAAATATCTGATTCAATATTTAAATTTAAATTTGATCCTAAAATTTAAATTTGTTTTGTTTGTATTCACAATGGTGAATCAGACGCATTGCAAACCATTTAAAAGAGGCTCTTTAAGATATTTGTAATCATCGTAAGGTTTAAAGATTTAATCTTTAAAAGATAAATATCTGATTCGATAATTAAATGTAATTTTAATCTTAAAATTTAAATTTGTTTTGTCTGAATTCACTGTGGTGAATCAGATGCTTTGTAAATTATGTAGGAAAGGTTCTTTAAATTATTCTTTATAATATTAACTATTTTGTTTATTTTGTTGGCCTCTTCCAGACTAGTTCAAATATAATAATAATAATATACCTTTGAGAGTTTGAAATATACTCTCTAACGTACTGCGCAAGTGCAGACTCAATCATGATTTAATGTTTTCCATCACACTTCATTTTGTAATTTGTTGTTTTACCTCTATTTATTACATTGAATAAATAAGTAAAATACTTCTTTAACTTGCAAATATTTTACTTTTTGTTGTAATCATTTCTTTAGATTCCGTCCACCCTCTTTTAGTCTATCTACTGTGGCCGTAGAAAAAACAGAAGTGGCTGGTACACTCTATATTGAAGTTCTACTTTTGATGTTCTAATCTTTAAACACAACTATTTGCAATCTCCATTCTCCAACCCTCCTTGGTGCGCCACTGCAACCTTAGTAAACGCTACTTTGAGCACTAACATAATAATACTACTCTGTACTGTTGACGTTGCTAGGGCAACTTTGGTGCATCATAAAGGAACATCACCATAGTTTCACGCCGGGAGCGGTACAACCCAGTTTTACTAATAACCGTTTGGATTCTATTTCACTCACAAAATTATTCAAAATGGTGTCAGAGAGTCAACAAATTATTCGGTAAGTGCCAGGGTAACAGGGAAAAACCCACCCCCTACACCCACCTAGAGGACCTAACCGAGATTATACCCTCGACCTCCTCGTCACAAGTAACTCTGCTCATTGTAAGACTGGCGTCTTAGACCACGTTACCAAGAAGCAGGTGTCTCCCCCTCTTTATATCCTGCTGCAATTATGTCTTCATACTTCTCTCCCAATACCCTCACTTTCTCTTTTTAGTTTATACTTCTATCCCTATGTTCTATATACTTACCTACTCTATAGTACTAGGAACTCTACTATCTATTACTATTCTGAGCTAGCTCTATCCAGTCCACCTCATTACACCTTATTTCCCTCAGGTCCTTTCTAAAGTCATCCTCTCGTCTGCGTCTAGGCGCTTTGACTGATTAAGAGTCTTCAAACCAAAGGTTGACTTGATGTGCTTACTCGTGCCTCCGACAAAAGGAGCGCACTCAGCCTTTCGGCTAGATAGTGCCACCCACTCCATCTGAGAGAAAGCTATATGTACTAGGGAAGTCCTGAAAGTGCTGTGATTTCTCTTTACCCTTAGCATCGAATTTCAATGAGATAGCAAGAAAGTGTTTAGCTTTTTAAAAAATCTAGAATTATCGAATCTTATGTGATAGCCTTTATGGATCTTTTCCATGCCTCAATTGACATAGAACTGACGGATTTACTTCCTCTCCAAAGGAAGTTGAGCTACGGATTTTTATAGCTGGTAAGAATTTGTAAACCTAGACCACAAACAAGTATACACCAGATTATCAGCCTTACGGAAAACTCTGAGGTTCTTGAGACTGGCTGAATCCATCAACATTGGGGCTGAGTAGTCTCAATGCTCAGGGTTTAAAGCACTTCTAAATGTTACAGTTTTTAAAAATATTCACTTCTAAAATGTTCATCATAAAGGTACCATTGCAATCTTAATGGGCCCTCTGCTTAAGCCCGTTTTAAGGTAGTATTATGTGAGGAGGGGATTGGGTTGTTACCTGAACCTAGATTTGTTGAAACCGGCCAATTGACATGAGAAGGTCATTTGTGACTTCTTTTTAGTGAACCAATGTTTAAAATGATATATTTTTAACGCCCCTTGATGGCACCTAGCGATATCCGTGTTGAAGGCCTCAAGCTCTCCCACGGAGCGCAGTCTATTTTTTTCTTCTGGAGGCTGTGGGTCCGGTATATACTTGTATGTGGCCTGGACTGGGTTCGAGCCTACAAACCTCGGGCTGTGAGGCAAGCACTTTACCTCAGACAACTGAGGTATAAACTCTATGATGACTATAAATTCTGGAATTCCTTGTCACCATCGTAATAGATGTTGATTCTATAGCAACGAAACAAAAAAATAAAAACTAGCACAGCGGGCTCATAGGCGTTCCACTATTTATGAGTCTATTCACGATATGTACCCCTTCATCTTACAGTAAAAAGATATCTCTATGGTTGACTATAGTTGCGCTTGTGAAGCCCCACACAGTCTAATATACACGAGTGATGTTCGTCCTAGGGCGGACTCAGACCAGAAGCCACTCCTCATGGACGCGTGTGTTGGAACAGAAGATTGCGGCGACCCCGCGATCTCACTGTCCGGCAATCACGTTGCCTGCAAAACGGCCAGGTACAGCATTTTCCATATCATAAGGTTGGATCATCACAAGACTTACAAACCAGATTAACTCCATAACATACACAACACCCAGGCAGCTCATAGCTGGGAAAGATGATTTCCCACCAATAATTAAGAATATTTATAGGGTGTGTTAGAAATTAAACCTGGGCCTCTCACCCCAGAAGGAAGATGTTCTACTAAATGAACCCGGTTGGTTGTATATGTGATGAGCAGCTTTGGGGTAGTAAATTTATGGTTTTATGTACCTGCTTGTATTGAAAATAGACATACTATTTCTTAACCAGTCATCAAATATACAGTAAGATGTTATGCAACCCGAACCGCAACACTTGTTCCTTTAGTAACAATGTGTGCATAATCAAAGATCCTTACTGACGTCCTTTCAGTATTTTCCAAAGAGATATGTGGCTTATATATATTATTTGAATGTACAGGACATGTTTACAAAAAGGGATGTGTGTGCTTGTTTTCTAGATGTAAGAAAGAGAAAAAGAAAGATATTCGCTGCCCTTACCATAAATTGGAACACGAGTTGAAACAAGCTCTGGTTTCCGACGAGCACACGTTGAAACTCGGCCAAAACCACCGTAGACCTACCAAGGACTCGATATCAAGATATGAGGACCAAGAAGACCCCGCGTTCGCCAACAACGTCCTGGTATCGGGACAAGACCAAGAGCTTGCCCTTACCAACCTCCTAATATTGAAACAAGACGGCGAGCAGGCAATCAGGAGAGTGAGGAGATTCAGCAGACACGTTGTTCCAGATTGTCTTTGCAAGGATGATGCCAACCAAAGCAGCATAGTTTATAATAGTGCGTGTCACGTGGGTAATACGATTGGAAACCCGGGGTCTTGACACCTGACAAGGACTCTAGAGAGAGTTTATTATACCGGTGGGTGGCATGTAGGTTTTCTGAGGAGGCAAACCAAGGTTTTAATCCCTAACAAGGGCACTAGAGGGAGTTTATTATACCAGTTGGTGGCATATAAGGTTTCTGAGGAGGTAAACCAAGGTTTTAACCCCTGACAAGGGGACTAGAGAGAGTTTATTTTCCAAGTGGGTGGCATATAGGTCTTCTGAGGAGGCAAACCAAGGTTTTAACCCCTGACAAGGGGACTAGAGAGAGTTTATTTTCCAAGTGGGTGGCATATAGGTCTTCTGAGGAGGCAAACCAAGGTTTTAACCCCTGACAAGGGGACTAGAGAGAGTTTATTTTCCAAGTGGGTGGCATATAGGTCTTCTGAGGAGGCAAACCAAGGTTTTAACCCCTGACAAGGGGACTAGAGAGAGTTTATTTTCCAAGTGGGTGGCATATAGGTCTTCTGAGGAGGCAAACCAAGGTTTTAACCCCTGACAAGGGGACTAGAGAGAGTTTATTTTCCAAGTGGGTGGCATATAGGTCTTCTGAGGAGGCAAACCAAGGTTTTAATCCCTAACAAGGGCACTAGAGGGAGTTTATTATACCAGTGGGTGGCATGTAGGTTTCTGAGGAGGTAAACCTAGGTTTTAACCCCTGACAAGGGGACTAGAGAGAGTTTATTTTCCCAGTGGGTGGCATATAAGGTTTCTGAGGAGGCAAACCAAGGTTTTAATCCCTAACAAGGGCACTAGAGGGAGTTTATTATACCAGTGGGTGGCATGTAGGTTTCTGAGGAGGTAAACCTAGGTTTTAACCCCTGACAAGGGGACTAGAGAGAGTTTATTTTCCCAGTGGGTGGCATATAAGGTTTCTGAGGAGGCAAACCAAGGTTTTAATCCCTAACAAGGGCACTAGAGGGAGTTTATTATACCAGTGGGTGGCATGTAGGTTTCTGAGGAGGTAAACCTAGGTTTTAACCCCTGACAAGGGGACTAGAGAGAGTTTATTTTCCCAGTGGGTGGCATATAAGGTTTCTGAGGAGGCAAACCAAGGTTTTAATCCCTAACAAGGGCACTAGAGGGAGTTTATTATACCAGTGGGTGGCATGTAGGTTTCTGAGGAGGTAAACCTAGGTTTTAACCCCTGACAAGGGGACTAGAGAGAGTTTATTTTCCCAGTGGGTGGCATATAAGGTTTCTGAGGAGGCAAACCAAGGTTTTAATCCCTAACAAGGGCACTAGAGGGAGTTTATTATACCAGTGGGTGGCACAAAGATCTTCCGAGGTGGTAAACCAAGGTTTGAATCCCTGTTGAGGGCACTAGAAGGAGCTTAATTCACCATTGGGTGGCACAAAGACCTTAGGACCCAAGGGAATGCAGTAAAACTGAGCTAGCAGCGAAAAAATAGTTCTATGCTAAAATTTCATCTGGGTTGCACTGGGGTTGGCATTTTTACTGAATGCAGCTAATTCCTGTGATTTTTCCTATCTCTTCCCCATAATAGTGCTGACGTAAATTAAATAGTAAGCCTGTAAAATAGTACCCAAATACCAATTTTTTAAAAATTAGCTTTCAGTAAACTAGTATTAAATACTTTTTTTGTAATATATATCACAAAAAAGTACATATATAGATAGATTATATAATTGTTTATTTTCATAAAACTTACCATATACCCATTTAGAACCAAAGTATTAGAGCTGTTTTAAAATATTTAAAGTTAAAATAAAAGTCATCAGTAAACTGCCCTTAAACGATTTTACTTATAAAAAAACAAGCATGTGGTTTTATTTTTAATTTCAAGCGCTAACCTAATATTTATTTAAAACAAAATCGTTAATCATTTTTAAAATTTTGGAAATTCAAAAAATCTCTGGTCAGTAAACTATCCTTAAATTAAAGGTTAGGGTCTAAATCAAAAAATGATTCCGAGGTATGACCATCCATATAAAACCTAAATATAAAGTTTGAACAAAATCAATCAAACCATTTCTGATCTATGGCCAGGAATAGACAAACAGACAGACATGAGGAAAGACAAAATTGTAAAACCCACTCTTTGGTTTCGGGGGCAAATAAAATGAAAAGATTCATCATAATCTCAAGATCAAAATTTTTCACTTGTCTATCTTCAATCGCTTTAGATGAGAAAGTAAAAAAAAAATCCTTTCAGGAAACCCGATCGGGATTCAAGCTCTGCTCTTCTTGTTAATAGAAAACCAGAGTATATGAGTTTTACCTTTGGTCCACGTGGCCACCCCTACAAAACTAAAAAAAAATCTCATTTGTTCATCTCACGTTGTAAAAAAACACTTGTCCAGGTCCACCTGCAAGGCCAAGTTCTGACAAGAGGAAGAAGGAGATGTTCTCGAGAGTGTGTGAGCCGGACGTCATGTTCCTCATCGAGAACGTGGTCACACTCCTCAAAGTAGGGTTCTCGATGTTCATCTTCACTTTCGAGATCGCACCGTCCTTACTTCTGTGGCTGTATCCCCAAGATCCTGAAACAGAAGATAAGGTCGGGGGGATATTCAGCGTCTTCACGTCACCCGTCAGTATTTAGCAGGCTGGACGAGGATCCCAGATTACCCTGATAAACTTACCTTGCTTGGTTCTACTATGATGTAGCTTATAATATAGGACCATAGTGTAATATGTCAAGATGAGACTAGCTACAAGCTTACCTTGCCTGGTTCTACTATGATGTAGCTTATAATATAGCACAATGGTGTAATCTGTCAAGACGTGACTGGCTACAAGCTTACCTTGATTGGTCTCCACTATGGTGTAAGTTAAAAAATAGGGCCATGGTGTAATCTGTCTATATAAAACTGGCTACAAGCTTACCTTGCTTGGTAACCTCTTAGTAGCTAGGGTGGTGTCTAGCTCCACTACGTCACACCACGAGATAGTATCGTGATGTTCCACATCCGTTTGATTTACCGTTATTCCCCCTCCAACCACCTTACCGCCCTCCACCCCTTCTCCTGCCCTCTTCAAAATGTCCTCCCCTCTTCCCTCCTACAGCCCCTCCCCTACCATGCCCCTCGCCTACCACCCCGGACATGTTGGTTCTTGATGATTAATTATTAATGATTGTTAATTAATTATTGTTAATTGATTGTTGTTAATTAATTATTTGGTAGGATAGAGGTGTTGTACTTTATTTATGGGCAACAGCGCTATGTAGTTTATTTGTTGGAGCATGCTGGAAACCGTGGCTCACCCTGTGCTGTTTTAGAACCTTCTTCTAGAGTTGTAGACTGTCATCTGATGGCCAAACGTATTTGTACAAGCCCTCCCCGATAACTTCCCTCCGCTGACTGCCGGTCATTCACTTGTTGGAAGTGTTGTTCATCCCCCGTCCGGGGGTAATGAACTAGTCATTAACCTCTACACATTGAGGAATCGTTGCATTGTATTGACAGGAATAGATAGCGACACACTTACAGTTTCATTCAGACCCCCTTTGTGAAGAACCGTTAGCAGGCACTCAATCTCGTACACCCAAGAAAAGTGGACATGTCTACATGTTCAGGATGCAATGCCAACTGGTTGGCACAGGATTAAAACATGAGATTCTTATTTGTTATGAAAAAAAACTTATCCATAGATTTTTCCTGTTAAAATCAAGCTTTCTATATATTGACGCAAGTAAACCACGCTTATTTTTATTTTAGATAAATAAATAAACTGCATTATTAATAATGTAAAAGAATAACTTAAAACTCTAGAACAGCGAGTTTCTAATATATATTTAATAATATTATATAATAATATATAATATCTATCACCGCATCTTACTACCCGTTCGGTTTATACGCTTTAAGTATTAATTACTCTAATGTATTAGGAATTGAGAAGGTTGAATTAGAGGAAGTGAACCCGCATTTGCGTGGAGGGATAGTGTAAATACCACCCCCCCAGTCCAGCCAACCGAGATTTAAACCTCGATCTCCCCGTCCTCAGCAGTCGAGCTCAATACGACCAGCGCGTTAGCCAACTACGCCACCGAGGCGGATAATATATATTTAACAAAATTTAAATTTTCAACAAATAAATTATACGTGAATTACCTTAAATGTATTTGTTATTTGTAAATATTAGATTTTTCCTGTTAAAATCAAGCTTTCTATATATTGTCGCAAGAAAACTACGCTTATTTTATTTTAGATAAATAAATACACTGCATTATTGATAATGTAAAAGAATAACTTAAAAACATTAGAACAGTGAGTTTCTAATTTAAATTTTCAAAAAAATAAATTATATGTGAAATACCCGAAATTTATTTGGTATTTGTAAATATAAACGTTGAATCAACGGCACGATTTTCGGCTGAAACGGTTAGTTACCCCTTAATAGCCAATAGCACCGCACAGCTTCTGACCATCCTTTCACGGACATTGGAGCGCCCTCTCTTAACAAAATAAAGTAACAAGTCTCTCATCCTATGCAAGAGTGGACTAAGTACAAATAAATGAAATGACTAATGCTCGGTAATTGTTAGGATTTAAATTGTATCTATAACGAATATGAAACAGGTATTTAGCTTGGCATTGCACGTAGCAGGAAGTTCTTAACATAAGGAATGACCACACGGCTTAAGGCGCTACTCTCGCAATAGAATAGACCGCTTAAGAAGGGAGGAAATCTGGTTTTGATCCCTGTCAGATGTATTGAGGCTTTTTTTTCGGATGCGTTTCATCTAATCTCAATCTTCCCGCTACCAAAAACATTAGCGTAATAAATATATACGTGAGAACAGGTATTAAGAAAAAAATAAAACTGGATACATTGTATTCCCTAATTTTAATAGGAATAGCTTTATCTACTCTCACATATATATAACGTAATACTCAAGTAGGTTTGTGCGCCACCCGTTTGCACCACCGTTTGCTAAATCAAGCTTATTCATTCTGTGCTAATGGGGTGTGCGCGTCCACTTGTGCACCATCAGTTTCTATTCATTCAACGCCAAAGGGTACTAGTGGATGCCTGAACAGAGCAGACACGTCCATCCACGTCGGTAGCTAGGTGTCTGATAGATAACGGTATTTACAAAGACCTGATACGGTTTGCGCATGCGCAGAGACCATTACGGTATTTAGGTCATTACAGGGGACATTCACATAGAGAAGAGTATAAATAGATCTCAAATCATTACAATCGATCATTTAAATTTTTAATTGGGCCACTTACACATCAAGATGAGTTTTGACGCTCTGGAAAATTAGATAAATTCAGGTATGTTTGAAAATCGTTTTGTATATTTTAATGGTTTCTATTTTTTTGCTTAATACATCTGTGGCGTACAACGGTATTCTCATTTTTTGTTAGTTGACGAGCCCCCAACGGTTTCCGGGGGTGAACAACCTATGGGTCCCAATAGCCTGGAGCAGTTGCTGAACTTGAGTGAAAATGGGATTTGCTTGGTGGATGGCGATTGGTATATGGGTAAATTAGCAGCCTACAATATATATTTTAGAGACTTGTCGGTGTTTTTTCCTCCCGTAAATGTTAATTAATATGTATTTATTTTAATTTCAGACTATTGGGATCCCTATGAACTAGATTCCCTGGACATAACTCCGGCCGCGGGTACGTTCCAGGGAGTGCACGCATCGGAGACTGACGTCGCCCCGCCTGATGGCGTGCCAGTGGGCGAGGCGCAGCACAGCGTCGCGGGCTTGCACCCCTCAACTCCCGATATCCACTCGATGGCGCCCTTATATGGTGTCGGAAATTCGCCCCCCGAATTTTGCGCTGATTTGGACGCCATCGACAGGCTGATATGTAAGTACAGTCTACAAGTAGCCACTAGCTTGAAAATATACTATTTGTATAGCTCTCTCTCGCAAACCACCGTTATGTCATCAGCTGCTCGTTCCGAGAAGGTTGTAAACAGCGCGCGTTTACACGCAGTTTAGAGCAGAGAAAACAATATTGATGCTTTAACCGTTTATTAAAAAAAATCCTAACTAATTTAGCGCCACGTCTTACTACCCGTACAATTTATACGCTTAAAAACACAACTGAGTCAGTGGATGGGGAAGTCCAGGGTTCAATTCCATTGCATATGCGAAAATACTGAGGTAGACACTAATTAAATTCACGTTTAAAATGTGCTCGAACAAATATGCAAACAACACCTTAGTGCGTCTGTATAGTAAGCTATGGGTCCCGGGTTTATTTCCCATTCAAAGACAGAAAATTATAATTGTCGTTTTAGACATTTATTAAATTCACGTTTACAGTGTGCTCTATCAAATATTCAACCAACCCTTTAGTGCGTCTGTATAGTAAACTATGGGTCCCGGGTTTATTTCCCATTCAAAGACAGAAAATTATAATTGCCGTCTTATACACTCATTAAATTCACGTTTACAGTGTGCTCTATCAAATATTCAACCAACACTTTAGTTGGTCTGTATAGTAAACTATAGGTCCCGGGTTTATTTCCCATTCAAAGACAGAAAATTATAATTGTCGTCTTACACACTTATTAAATTCACGTTTCCAAGGTGATCTATCAAATATTCTATTTTCCCCAAGAGTAAACTTAATTCTGTCCACTTTCATTTATGAAGTGTTTGTATGGCTGTGCTTGCTTGTTGAGCCAACAGATAGCGCCGAAAGCATGTTTAAAGTTTACAGATATTTCTTGCAGTTAGCCAAGAGTAATTATATTGTTGATTTAGCCGAACATTAAAGTGAGAGAGTGAGAGAGAGAGCCTATATGTATGGTGTGCCAAGGGACCCTGGTTCGAATCTAAACAGGGGCTGAGGATGAGAGCTTATCCGCCATGGTCTAAATATTTTGTAATTGTAATAGGGTGTATTTATTAGACACACTTTGCGAAAGGTCCCGGGATCGATTCCCTACATGGGTGAAAATGTATGTTTAACTCTCATAGTATTAAATTAACTGCTCTGGTAGTTGTCCTAGGGTCCAACTGCATTTATTACACACACTTTGTGAATATTGGTTTCAGCTAAAGAAATTATGTTAGGAAAAAATGTAACATATTTTATTATTACCGAAAGTATTTTACACATTTGTAACAGTGCTAACTATGACATGTGTTATAGTTGAAATAGAGGCCGGAAATAACGAGACGACCCCCACAACACCACCAACAGTGAATCCGTCTCACCACACTGCAGGAGCACCAGCACCGAGCCTAGGAGACGGTGCTCGAGCCCCATATGCGTTGCGGGAAACGGGGATTGTGGTTGTCCCGCAACCTATGGAACCGGATTCAGCGGGACCGTCTTCAACCCCACAACAGGGATTTAGTGGCCTTGTAAATCAGGTTGGCGGGACCCTGTCAAATGGCGTCCCTCTTCGGATCGTCGAAGAGAGGACTAAACAATTGAGGCGTTTCTTTTATACTGGTAGAGAAATTACCGTACATCTTGGTGTTCCGGCAAGCGATAGTGACGCATTAAGCTGGCTTGAAGAACAAATTACTAATTTGCTCAATCGGTTGCAGGACCATGGCTTTAGCGCCGATGACCACGTCAGCTTACGTTTGAATAGCACGGACTCTATGTTGAACCATGTGTATGTCTCATTTAGGTGAGCGGTTCAGTTAGACGCTTGAGCCGTGCTTGATAACGCAAGTCATGTGTTGCAAAGTAATAGTTTGTATTTGAGTACATTACCGCTGTACGGATGTAAAGACTTACATGAAATAACACTCACCAACTCGGACAGCCCACTCTCAGAAGGTAAAAACGCGGCACTAGCTCGACCACCGGCCTCCGCTCTCGCAAGATACAACGAACTGACTGAAAGCTGCGCCTAGCCTGTGTACAGCGAAGCTCAAACACGTGTCCGGCCAGCAAAGAAAATGGAAAGGAGAGTTCCGCTTCCGGCTACGCGGAGCTTCGAGGCGCTTCGATGCCCGTCTCGAAATTCCCCTTCCCCCTAGTTTGTAATGTTCTTCAACCTTCCTTTCCTTCGATCCCTGCCCCCTTTCTGAGAGTTATGACTTTGTATATATACTAGCCGTACCGGGATCTCACTTCACTTACTACCCCACCGGCTTGAGGACAAGAGGTGAGGACGGCGACTTGGTCTCGGGGAATATTATCATTTTATCAAAATTACTATTTCGACGTCATGGGGGGAACTCTTTCAAAATTACCATTTGGACTTTGTTACTAATTTATTATAAATTGAAGTTTGAAAATGCTACGCGCTTATCGTGCCAGAAAGTTAGACCGTCGCTTTCGCCACCACTTATATTTGGGATCTGAACCCAATTTATCTTTAATTTATATTTTTGTCAATATTAGTTTTTAACCAGAGGTTGTCTGGTCCCGGGTTCAAAACCCAGCTTGTGTTCATTTCAAGTATCGCGGTATTTGAATTCGACTTTGTTCGTCAAGTCAAATACCGTGAGCTAATATGTTACGTAGATTGTTATTAAATTGAGGCCCTGGGACATTGCTATGACGTCACGTTTACTACGGGTGTCTGTAGGAAAATTAAATGTTTATACTAGGATGGGTAACTGTAACACAAGAGTAACCAGATATTCCATTCCTCTTGGGGTAGGAACTATTCAAGTTAGTGAAGTAACCAG